>JASAMW010007260.1:0-27080 GCA_030247985.1 Epsilonema sp. ZAB3_2
GTCACGTCGAGGAGGAGAAGAAAAAGGAGTAATATCGGGACGGTAACTGATGATAAATCGATGACAATGCACTACTCAGGACTGGAGCTTGATATTGAACAGTATAGCTGAAAGGAAAAGAGCAATTGCCGAACCGTCTGAAATTTTCAGGTTTGATTTCAAACTTATTTGAAGTGAATTATTTTTTTCCATTGAGGATGACGACGATTCTTGTGATGACGTTGTTGAATCTTTTATTTCAGCGCTCGAAAGGAATCACGATGTCGGATTCAGGCGACGAAAATGCGAAGCAGATTACCATAAAAATCAAAACCACAAAGGAAACCTTTGATTTGGCTGTGAATGAAGATGCCAGCGTCAAAGATGTGAGGCTTGTTTATTGGTATGTACGTGACGTGCCGACGATGTAATAATGCCCCATTCACATCATCGGAGACGTGCGCCGGGCGTATTTACTTCCGGTGTGAACGGGCCATGAATCATGCGACGTTCACAGTGAACGCAATGCGCTAATTCTTACGCTAGTGTTACACCAGCGTAATGCGCAGCTTTTGCACTAATATTAGCGTAACGTTGCGCTGCTAGAAATGGTTCAGTGTGAACGCTGCATGAAGTTCGTACAGGGTAAGGACGTACAGGTATGCTTGCCATTTTTTTAAGGTAAAAGAGGCTCTCACTAAGAAAGCCGACGCTCCTGTTCAGCAAATTTGCCTGATTTTTTCTGGGAAAATTCTAAAGGATCATGAATTATTGAAGCAATTGGGTATCGCCATTATTGACTTTTGCACGTTGCTTACTGTATTTGCAGGCGTGGGAAGCAGTTTTTGTCTATTTGCTTTTTGCAGGGATTGGCGAAGGAATTGCTGTGCATCTCGTGATACGGGCTCCGAGGGTGAGATTTTCTCTTTCTGTTCCTATTGCTCTCTCCTCTGATAACGTATCCGTTACTTGCGCTGCTACGGGATGTGCTCAAGCGCAAGTAGCGGATATGGAATAACACTGTTCTTATTTTCAGCCGGAGTCTGCTGCTTCGTCTGCCACTGGGTCTACTTCGACCGGGGTACGTACGTGCATGCATACTGTACCGCAATTTTCGAACAACTGCACACTTTTGTTTGAACTCACTTGATGTGAGACTTGCGGGGTGTTTGTGATACTTGGGGTGTTTTTGTTTTTAGCAGCAGCCTACTCCGAATCCTGCTGCTGCCGTTGGGGCGAATGCTAATAATCCGTTTGCGAGTTTGTTGGCTGGTGCAGGTGCTGGTGGTCTGGGAGGAGCTGGAGGCATGGCCAATTTGCAGCAGGCCATGCAGCAACAGGTAAGAGCGGAAGTCTGCAAGTTATTGCGGGTACTCTGGGGAAAACTGGACAGGAAACTTCGGTCACCTTCGCTGTCCTGCTGATCATGGATGGATAGCGCATTATCGGAACTAACAGCTGAGTGTAGTGTAAACCTAACCCTCGAAAAAAGCTTGTTGTTTGGTTTTACCCACCGCAGTACCGACTAACGTGCTCATTAGAGTAGTCGTATGGCGGGATTATCTTTTTATTTGCGCTGCAGGCGAAAGCGTATGCGACAGGAGCAATGCCGGTGTTGTATGTCTGTGTATGTAGATAATGACAAATCCGGATGCGCTTCGTCAGATGATGGACAGTCCGTTTATGCAGAGCCTGTTGAACGACCCAGAGCTGATGCAGCGTATGATGATGGACAACCCACAGATGCAGGAACTCATCGATCGAAATCCCGAACTCGGACACCTGCTCAGAGACCCAGAACTCATTCGACAAGTAATTCTACATGGCTATATTTATTTACGTATGTACATGTTCTGTGATGCAACGAAAGGCTTTTGCGTCAAATAGCACAAAATATGTTTGTGAACTCCACGCAAAAAGTCTTCCGCGACTTCTCAGATATTCGTATTCTCTCAGTAGAAACTGCAAAAGATGAGCTTTTGTTGCTTTTTCAGTCGATGGAAATGATGAGGAACCCGAACATGTTTCAAGAGCTCATGCGCAATCACGATCGCGCTGTCAGCAACCTCGAGGTACTGTACTTATAGGTGCTGACTGAATGCATAATGCATGGACCGCTTCAAACGTGGACCTCTGAATAAACGAGAAATTTCAGTGCGGGAATTTGAGGTTGGTCCAAGCATGATACAGCGAGCGAAAAAGTGCGAACTTTATTCAGAGGTCCATGTTTTGAAGCGGTCCATGGATCTGAACTCAATCAGCACCTACTGATTACTGTGCGTGCGCATGCTACTTTTGGTTTACTTCAATGCGATCGCTATGAATAAACTTGGATGATCCATGTACTATGTGCCGTGTGTGCAGGGAATACCGGGCGGTGTTGCGGCTCTACAGCGGATGTACCGCGATTACCAAGAGCCAATGATCGACGCCGCACAGAGTCACCTGTCACAAAACCCTTTCGCCACGCTGGCGGATGGAAATAGAGCACAGGAGACTGGTATGTGTAGTGCCTGACATACACTGTCCCTACTGGATGTATGCTGAGTGTGTGGTGAGGCGTAAGGGTGTAGTCGTGAGAATGATGTTTCACAGGATCTCAAAGTCGGAACGCGGGCGTGGAGAACACGGAGCCGCTGCCGAACCCCTGGGCTCCTCCGGCTCCAGCCGCCCGCCAACAGCAGCAGCCTACTGCAGGAACAGGCACAGGAGCGGGCGGCGGTGCCGAGTCCGTGATGCGTCGAATGATGGGCAATCCCCAATTGGCGCAAAGCATGACAGGCCCGGGCGCCCAAGCTGTCATGCAGGCCATGGCGCAGAACCCGCAGTTGATGAGTCAGGTAAGCGAGAAACACAACAGGAGATAGCCAACTTTGTGCAGCGACATAGCAGATTGTTAGAGCAGTGTACTCAATGTTATTGCAGCTGATGTCCGCCAATCCAATGTTCAGCAACAACCCCCAGCTGCAAGAGGAGATGCGAAGAGGAATGCCGCTCATCGCACAGCAGGTATGGACACGTCACGTCACATCGCTTCGCAAGCATGTGTGTATACAAGCAATTGATTCGTGCTGATTTATACAAGCGATTTATCTGTTTGGGCCTGCTTTCGACACTTCCTCATACGTTTGATTTGTGTATAGATGCAGAATCCGGATGTGTTGGCGGCACTCTCGAATCCTCGTGTGTTGATGGCGATGAACCAGATTCAGGAGGGTATCGAGATTCTTCGGCGCGAGGCTCCAGCCCTCATACCACAGTGCGTCCCTCACATGCGTGTAGCCGTACTTAGTGGCTTTGAGACCCAGGCTGCGGAAAGTTCAGCCTTTAAATTTCGTCATTTATTGTCCGCGGTCCTTGAGAAAATGCTGAAATACAGATTTCTGAAGTCGCAGTTAAGGCTTTTGGATATGTTCATGCATTCCGAGTAAAAATCTACCGCAACTTCGGAAGGAAGTATCCATCCGCATTATCTCAGCGGACCGACTAAGCGGCATCCAGCGAAAGCATAAAATATAGAAGCTAGGCCTATCTGTTTCATTTCGTCCTGCAACTGGGTGTCACTACTGATAAATTTTAGGATAGTTTCCGCGATCTGGCTTGTATTTTAAATTTTCCTTTTATTATTAAATTTGGCAAGCGTATTTATTTTTTTTCGCGACACCAACTTTTTTAGCGTGCCCCCCCCCCCCCTTTATATTGGACGTGTGAGGTTGGAATGCTATGTGCTGCAGGTCGATTGCCGGTCTGACTGGCCCTCCAGCTGCAGCAGCGACCAGCGGAACAGGCGACACAAACACCACTCCTTCTTCGACCGCCAATAACAGCCAACAAGCACAGCAGCAGAACTTTCAATCCCTCATGGCCAACGTCATCACGCAGATGGCAGCCAATAATATGGTAAGAGAAGAGACCTACACACACACACCCTGCCTACTACTATGACACTTTGCAAAGATATTTACTATGAAGCAAAACGAGTCCTATTAGAATGTGGGAGTGAATGTACAGGGAGGTGGAAACAGCGCTGCTCCTCCCGAGGAAAGGTACAGGACCCAGCTGGAACAGCTCACCGCTATGGGCTTCCTCAGTCGAGACGCTAACATCAGAGGTACGAAGCTGCTGTACTGTTGCTGTACTGTATGCCACAGTACTATTGCAGACGGCTACTGTCTGAGGGGAGCATGCATACTGTATCACACTCCATACAGTATTCGTCTGTTGTTGGTTTCAGCACTGATCGCTACCCTTGGTGATGTGAACGCGGCCATCGAGCGACTTTTGGCAGAAGGAGGAGGAAGCACATAACTTCGCCGGCCAGCGACCACCACATACAGAGTTCTAAACACTTTCCTCACTCTGTCTCTGCGTATGGTTTTTATCGGTAAGAGAAGAGGGAATATGGCGCCCGCTATTCGCTGGCTGTCTGCTGCATCGTCTCTTATGAGTTGTGTGGGTGGACTATGTGCATACTGTGTGTGCAGTGGAACAGTTTGAAACACGTGCGGTGCGTGCATATTTCAGTGGAACTGTATTTACTGTACATACCTATTGTACAGGGTGTTTCATAATTACTCTCCGAATGTTTGTGTCTCTATCTCCACAGCGGAGTGTCATTTTCAAATGCGGTCCTTTACGATAAGTAGCCAAGGCTTAAACGTTTAAGCATGCAAAATTTCAACTTTCTAGGTCAACAGGAGTTGTCCGAAAGTTTGAGCTTTCATAACTTCCTTGCTAGAAGGACAGGGCTGAAATTTTGTCTGCAAATAATAGAAGTTTTAGCTACCAAATGTAAAAGAGCGATGTGAGATGTGAAATCGATGCATGAGAGGCACAAACATCCAGAGAGCTTATTATGAAACACCCCGTGTATTTATGAAACGTGTGGGACAAAATTTTATGGTGATATAAGGGATAAAATACCTGTATTCAGAAAATTGTTTCTTTTTTCGTTCGAAGGTGTTGTATCGGACGAAAAAGGGAATGCTGCGCAGTTTTATGCCATCTGTGATTTGTGGCTTCTCTATGATTACACGTGTGTGTGCAGTTCACATTTGTATGTACGTTTGTGTATGTACGTATGTATGTACACGCTACCAGTCCTGAGCATAGGGATTAAAAAAAGTACCAGCTGCTGGAATTGGAGTGATCTTTACTCTTTCCTTACTTCTCTTGTCTGTAATCTTTGTTAGTCCTTTCTATAATATACCTTTTTTTACCGTAACAGTTTGCTATAACGAGCCTGGTATTATTAGAAAGAAAGTGACTTCGCTACTGATTTGATGGAGTAAGCAACAACGTAAGTGCACACTTGTTACTTATTGGACATACCTATGGTTGGATGGAGTAGTTGAGTTACTGTAATTCAGTTCGTTTATATAGCTGGCTTTTCCCCCCTTATTTTCACTGTTATAAACGTCGAATTGCTGTTACTGATATCCTATGTCCTTCGAGAAGCATAGAGGATGTTGATAAATGTCACAGCCTAGCTAATAATGAAACATGTTTTGTGATTGGTGTATGTCAAGACTTCGGCAAAATTAGAGTTTCTAATGAATTTTGAACGGAATTCCTTATAGCCCCTTGAAAGCAAGGGAGCCGCATTTCCTTGACTTTTGTGGATGGTATTGGATAAATTTGAGTTTCAAAAATGATAGTCGACTATGAGAAATGACTTATAAAACATGCATATCAGAAAGGGGACCAGCAGAGTGCTCGCTTGGGGAGTGGTTTATTTTGGGGAGAAGGCGCTCAGAATTTTGAGGAGGTCGCCGCCTTCTCGTATAATATTCTGAATTGGAGATTTGTATGTGAGGAGATCCAATTATATTCATGCTGAGAGACATTTCATTCCTTTCCATCTTCAGATGTCACTCTCTCTGGTATATATAGTACGTACTGTGGTGATAAGGGCATTTTTTCGCTTTGTTGTTGTTATTGGATGAGGCTTTTATTTTAGTTTTTATGGAGATGTGCCTCAAAAGTGCGTCCTGACCAGATATGGGTCGGTCGCCTGGGCAAACTCTGTGGGCCAACTCAGAGGAGGCGAAAAAAACGCGGGCGCGCATGATGAACACGGTGAATTCCGATTCTTGACATGCCACTATATCACTGATGTAATAATGCTGGGAGATAATTTTTTCAAGCTCCAGAAACACTGGAAAAGAAATCATCCCCCTCTTTTCCCGCTGCTCCGCGCCCCAGCAGCAGAAGATATCGTCAGAAATCACTTTTTCGATGGGCATCCTCGCGAAATTTATTATGACAGTCGAAAGAGCTCCTCCTGTACTCCACCCCACTATATATCTGCAACAAAATTTTGATTGTTATTAGCCGTGTAAGCCGCTTCTTTTCTTTTCCCCTTGTTTCAATAAGACAGGAAAGCTTTTCGGTGATTCTTCACCGTTAGTTTGGCTGAAAAAGTACGAGCCTGTTACCGTATGATTGTTGAGTCTGTATGTATAAGAGCGCCGTGTATGAAGAGCGACAAATTCGTTAGCGTTAATGGCTTTATGGCAAGAAACATATAGGTACATAGGTGGCAGTATGCGGGTGCATTTGGTACAATTTTCAGAAGAGCTGATGCACACATTGTGGCTGTTTCGCGCTATTATGACGATGATGTATGAGCGACGAAAATGGCATTACGGATTCACAAAGTACAGTACTGTACGCGGTTGTACCGTCTAACGTGTCCTGTTCTTTGGATGATATGACAAATGACAACTCGGTAAAAAATTTTTGGCGCTCACTGTCGCCAGCAGCTGTCAGTTTTCGCTAATTTTGACGACATTCAATTTTTGAATGCCGTACATTTGCGAGCGCACATCTGTCAGGGCGGGAAAGAGCGCCCAGTTTAGGAATAACAGCATTTTCGGGATCAGGTAATCAAATCATAAAAGCTGTCTGTGCAAAGTGGTCTGTTGGTGTCAGTCCGTAAAGCTTTGTGAGATACACACGGAGTATTGTAAGAGCATCATGTACCGCCTACCTAGTGTAGTAGTGCCAGTGCATGACGTACTATGTGTAACGCACTTCACTCACGGCCCATACGCCGTATGATCTGCGCGAGTGCATTACTGTCCATTACTGAAAACTAATACATTTCTGTACGGTATTTTATGACACGCTAAATCATAGCTAAAATAGTAATAAAAACAACAAGATAGGCCCGACATGGATAGTTTGTTTATGGAGATGTTAGATGCTTTCATATCGAAAAGCAGTATTCTTCTATCTCAGCGATAACCCAGGCCGGCCCTTTATTGGCCCCTTCCAAGTTCCCCATATTACTTCGGTACTCAAATAATCTGATATTACGTTGGTGGTATACGATCCACAAAATACCTACTATAACGTCACCCTTATGCCTACTTTTACATGGAAGTTTTCTCGCTCCAAGTTTCTCGCTATTATGTGTATTTTCGCTTTTCTGAGACCGACCATGTGCGTGCTTGGGGTTATGTTTTCTGGTAACCACTTTTGCCGGCACTGGAATCATGTCTCTGTCATTACATCTAAAACAAATATTTGTCCGTAGACGGCAAATGTCTGAAATTTCTGAAAATAATGAAAAATTATAAGGCGAAAGCAGAGATTTGCGTGGCCGGAGATATTGACTGGTCTTCAAGACTACGGTAGTACGAGTACATATTTTGTTTTATATGGACGCATGCGTGCGTGCCAAAGTTATTAGGAGAGGGGATACAGTTTCGCTCTGGTATTTCACGCGATGCTTATCGATTATGACATACATTTCGGTGCTGATCAATACAACAAGTGAAAGGCCCCTGTCTCTTATTGGGGGCCTGACATCTCTGCACTCTTCTCAAAGTGAAATTACATCAATCTAATATTGAATATGTTTTTAGCAAATCTCACTCTGCGGCCTCCGGAGCCCGAGTTCATTTCCCCCAGTTGCTCTGTCTCATGCTATATACCTACCTAGTACGTATGGTACGTGGTATGCTTATAGGCCCGAGCATATGCCAGTCCCAAAGCATTCTCAGGAATTATTATTGCATTTTCAGCGTATATTTCTTTTCCATTATGCCAGGCAGATAGCTAAGGGTAATTATTTTTCGGCAAAGCACCAGGCCTTCACTTATTAAATTTCGAGGGATAGCGGGCGACTTGTTTTCTTTCCAAGATTACAAATTCTTTCAAAAATTGAATTCCCCTCTCTAGGCTTGTCTGACGAGTCCCCTTGAACATATTTTGCACAGTGTAGCCCTCTCTAATTGCACTATTAGAGCGATGAATATGATGCCAGCCCAAGCTAAGCACCGCCTGCGCATTTATGTGTACTGTTGCATACGGTCGGCCTTGCGCTTTGGTAAGCTTCCGCCAGAGGGCCTTCTCATTATATGATTGGCTGTTCTACATACTGTATGTCGTCAATGTGCGATTGGGTTTCGTTAACAGCACCGGCTCCTCCCGACCACTTGTTGCCATCATCTGCCTCGTAACAGGTGCTTGTACGTATGTACACACGAGACGTGTTCCGTATGTACGCCATTTAGGCGCGTCGACGTTTCTCGCTATTTCCTTGGCGTATCCCCCAAGAAACAATGCCAGATCTTGTCATAAATCATATCTCGCAATTTTCGCCTGGCTGCGGCATAATACGCCCGCTGCACACGCGCGGCTCCTCTTCTGTGTACTGTTTGTAGGAACATTAATTTTAATTTTGCTCCAAAAAAGTTTTGCTCCGGTCGTGCGAAAGGAAGTTTCGTTGCTGAGTGCCGTGTCCAACTGATCCGTCTTTTGCGCGATGCCGCGCTATTCTTTATGTTTCTTTACTTGTCTACATAATATGATCACCGGGCGATGATGATGACGATGCTGTTGTTGCAGTTTTAAAGTGGCCCAAAGCAGGTCACAACGTGCAGCCCCTTCGGGCCACAGGGGAGCGAGCATCTTTTCCCTTCGCATCCGGCGTGGCGTTGTATGTAGAGATTTCTGCGCTCCCTTCGGTATGGGGTGCCGGGGGGGAAATCGTGATTTATGATATTTCTAATAACTCATAAAATGCTCGTCTACTTGGAGGCCGCCTCATCTTCGGCGCAAAGATGGCGCTCGCCAAAGAATGGGCCAGTTTTTGAGCCGGGGTTTTTCTGCAACTCGTATTACAGTTGCATTTTTCCGCGCCACGCCGGCGAAATCGGGTAAAAGAGTATCAGTCCGCAGCAGAGGGAGTGCAAAAACGCTCTCTCTCTCTCGCCATCATCGCCCCTTGCGTCCGTTCCTCTGCATGGGGCTCATCGGGCTTGGATCGCTCACATTTTGCAACATGCCGCCCGACACCCGAGTTCAACCTTGAAAAACCACCTAATGTTTCAGAGACTTCCTCGCAGCAAATTATAGTTTATAAAATATGAGTTGACTCGACAGCCCCCTCTCTGTGCTGTACATACAATGGTAGATACGTGGTTGCAGGCGATGTCCCGGGTCGGGGCAGCCAAACTTTGGATGTCGCCGAGCCATGTCCTTCTGTCCAAGCGCATAAAAACTTTTCAACTAATGACTCCGCTCTTCGACGGCTACCTGTGCCCATATGTCTCATATAATGCCTCTAACACCGCCAAAGAACGACGCTCATTCAGGAATTGGACCTGCTGTGCCTGCCTACCTGTTGCTATGTATTCCTGCATATCTATGTACGTACTATGAATTCGTTCGCTATGTACGTAGTGTGATCTCTTGAAGTGTCGGATACGCTCGCCGTAGGGTGGCCGCCATCGTCAGTTGTCTTTCATCATAAAACTTCTCAGTCTTGCTTCGCCGTCCTCCGTCAATCAAACAAACTTTGGCACGCTGACTCCTCTCTCCGCTCTTCCGCCAATCAGTGCGCGTTGAACGGCTAGAAGCACCGCCCATTCCCTCCTCATCTGCGCCTCTACGTACGCGTCAGTCAACGTTGTCGTCACCGCGCGCCGTTGTCATTTTCGCGTAGTTTGCGGTTCTCCCGCAGTTACAGGAATCTGCATAGCCTAGCCTCTGCTGTGTTGTCTTTTGCTGTGCAGATCGGTGGTAGACAGACAGCTTGAATGGCTACCAGAAGGAAGCAGCAGAAGCCGCAGCGCCTCACCGACTCGGATTCCGGAGAACTATCGGATCCGGATGTAGTACCTCAGCTGGAAGCCAATGGCTGCATCAGTATTTCCGGTGAGCCTTTTTGACACTATTGTAATGTATGTACATACTAACCTTTGGCAGTACTGTAAGGTTCGTGTATGCATCATGCACTGTACACAAGTAAATTCTTGGGCCGACTTGAAGCTTTTGTGTACGTAGTTACATACGAAACACGTTCACGTCAACTTGAATCGTAGAGGCAGCTGTGTCTGTACGTATAAGGATGTGTGCCCTTGCCCCGTTTCGATGGGCTTCTCTCATGCGAAGCCGTGGGCAATTTGTGACATGGGGGTCTTTTCGTTTCATTTTGGAAAATTTGACGAGTTATGATGGAGGAAGTGAATTAGTCGTGTGTGGTCGTTGGTTAGGGCGAGCTTTGAATTTGACGTTGCGCTCTTTATGGCTTCTGCTGAGCTGCGCTTTTTGTTCATCAAGAAGTCGCAAACAACGTTAACGACTTATGCCAAAATCTAGTTATGGCGTCTTGGGCTGAAGAGACGCTATAACCATATTGGCAGCTTCCATGCATGGCATCGTTTGTGGTTCGTTAGCCTTTCTGACTTCTGTGTTGTTGCTCGGCGCTCATGAAAAGCAGATTCCAAAATTGCCCTTTCCACTGCCGGAATAATCAAATAATATTGCGGGGAGGTTCCATACCCCATACCCGTCTCGCGTGTATACTTAACCCGCCCAGCATAATAATACTACCGTAACTTTCTGCGCCGCCGACGATGATATATGTACAGCCTTATGCACATATTATGCATTCTAAAAGGGGAGTGTGCAATCATGACTTCGTTGTCTCGTTCGTTGATAGTGTGATAGACAAAGCACGGCGAACGGCTGATGCTTCCACAGTGCGTGCACTAGGCTACGTGCCTAATGCATTGTTATAGGCTATGACATACATATACATACCTACCTACCTACGTATATACCTACTCCGACGCATTCGGAAACTACTACATAGGCGCTTTTGCCGGATTGTCGAAGATGGAATTCATATTATTTTCTCGCGCCGTCCAACACAGTCATAAAATCGGCTGATTTTACGGTCCGCATGGCTTTTTATGGGCATCTCTCGCTGCTAGCTCTCTTCTCTGAATTTTGGCCATATCAATGTGCGGCGATAACTACTAAGCTTCCATAATTTTGAAATTCAATCAAAATTTATGACCATGTCCGCAGAGACCGGTTCACTTCGGCGAAGAAGAAGATAACGTAGGCAGCAATATGGCGGCGCATCATGCTTATTTCTCGCCTACTCTCTCCTGTTTTTCATTCACTATTATCATGCTTGTGCCCGCCAAAAAATAGCCGCCCGGAAACTCAATCAGCATTTTGCTGGCGTATGCGTAAGTACGCAAATGGCCAAAATAGGATGCTTCCTCGTTTCTCGAAGGAATCATAAAAAACAGATTATGTCGATGAGCACCCTGATTTCTTGCTTCAAAATGAGCTAGTTTTAAGGGCACCTTTTCTCGATCGCCGCATCATAATACAGTAGTCTTTGGTAGGTACGGTAGATAAAGCGGTATCATCTTTTCCTTGTTGAAGCTTACATAGCAAGCTGCTGTGGATAAGTAAAAACTTTTCGCGGTATGCGCGCCTTGCGATCTTCGAAGGCTGCTCGTCGTTTACTACGGACTGCCCTGTTTTAACCTCTTTCAAATCCGTTTCAGCTTCAGCCTTATGATTTATGCTGGCTGCCTAACGAAACAACTGCTAACCAATAGCTGTGGTTGGATAATGCAACACGAAATAAGGCAAGAAAAACAGGGAAGTGTACAAAAAGACAAAAGAGGGAAGTGCACATAAAGGAGGCACATAGAATACCTACATACATTATGCACATATGGATATCTTCTTGGACAACCCTTCCTTTTGACTTTGTCTCTGAAAAAAACAGAAGTATTCTTTCGGGGGCGGATGAAATTCCCACGGAATTTGGCGCTGACCTCTGCCATGGGGCTAACGGCTGATCCTGTGTGTTTTTCTCAGAGTATGAGTATAATATTCGCGGAGAGGCGCTTGTTTACACATCGCGGTAGCAGTGGCGCGCTTATACCGTTAGCCTATAGTGCGCCTGTCAGCAGAGCGAGATGAGTCCCCACTTCGGACCTCCTGTGCCGGCTTGACAGGCCGGCGCTTCATGTGCCATTCGTTTCTGAGAGATCATACGGGGCGAGAGAGAAGAGCATCGCCGAGGGGACAGGGGTCAATATTGACAAACAGACTTAAAAATTTCTTTTGGCGGACGCTCTGTTTACCCGCGATTATTATTTTGCAAACTCTGTCCGCGGCCCGCAAGCCACAAGGAAAATGAAGTGGGCAGTTTTTGAGGGCCGTCCGTCCGTCGAGAAAAAGTGCTGCTGACATTTCCTCATCCCTGTCATCCATCCAGCTTTAAAACTTTTTCTCCTACCTGCTTTTTCTCATTTCGTCACGACTCACAACCCACAGTGCTATGCTGCTGGTACTACCCAGCCGGACACAGGCCGAAGAGCACATAAGCCATAGCGACCAAAATATTCACATCATTGCTTTAACTCAGTACAGTCCGCACAGTACAATATGGTATGTACTGCAGCAGCCTTCGTACGTACGTACATACAGTACATAAATGTACTGTAGCAATGTTTGGCTCGGTATTTCAATATTAGATACATGTTACGTTTTGCGGAGTTTTTATGAGATTTCCACTGCCATATGTCATGCATGCCTTCTATTTTTGCGCAAACAAGGCGAAGCAATATCAGTTGATGAAGGAAGACGGCGGCGTCGTCGCCTCCTTTTTGTCCGTGGCGGTGTGAAATATTTCTTGCTATAAAATTCAAAGATGTTTCAGTTTTATGACTCCTGGTTCCTTGGGCCAGACTTATTAAACTTGTTTGCGCGACAAAAGATGGCCTTGGAAAAATTAAATTCCCAACATGACATATGGCAGAAACACTAAATGAGAAAAGTTTCCCAATTTTCACATGGCTTCTTAGCCTTATGTACTATATTCCTGTATGCATCTAATGTACATACACACGCAGTCGTAGAGTACAGCGATCAGAAGCAACATACACAGCGGAAAATGACAGACGCGCATCTTGAAAGGAGTTTGTACGTTTGTGTTTCCTAGTTTCTTTCTTCCACTTCCTGCTACAGGTATCAATGCCATCTTCTGTAGATTATCGCAGATGCACGACAGACGGTGGCAGTGTGGCACTGTCATCACTTTTGAAAGATATGTACTTTTTAGGGCGTACCTGATATTTAGCATCAGTCATCTAAACATACTGTACGTACCGTACCGTATGTACGTATGTACATACATACATACGTACATGCAAGACTTACACAATACAAATACACGCATCATGATCTTGAAGAGATGAGGGAGCAATTATGATACAATATTTTTTGCTTGAGGTACGTACAACATATGTACGTACGTAACAAGCAGTGTTGTATGTACATGGGACGTGCTACCTCACCTAACGCTTACAGTAGCTTATGTCACCTATAGGCCAAAGGTCAAGACACAGGCATACGCATACAGATCACGCACGGTTGTGTACACATTGTACGTACCAACACACTCATGCTTTTTCAGGCCCTAAGGAGAACGGTTCCAGTAGTGTGGATAGTCACGTGTGCGGACAGTGTTGCGCCCAGTTCTTCAGCTTGCCAGAATTTCTGGATCACAAACAGTCGTGCAGTTTCGATTGGTTTAGTGGTAGGAACAGTGTGAAAGCGAATGGCGAGGAACCTGGAGACAGCAACAAGTCGTCGCAGTTGCAGTTTAGTAGCAGTTGCAGCAACGGAGACGAAGATGAGGCAGTGGACTTGAGCCTGAAGCCACGGTTGATAAAGGAAGCAGGAGGAGGAGGAGGAGGAACGAGTAATGGGGATCTCCCCACCAATGAAAACGGCGCCACACCTTCGACGCAGCCTGCAGAGAAACGCAGCAACGAAGTCGCAAAAATTCAGACGGTGCTCAGCAGTCTGCAGAAGCAGCAAATGATGCAGCTGCGATTGATAGAAAGCATCTGCTCCCGCGTCAACGGCGTCGACGACTTAACCCATGCCGACCACGCACCGGACACTCAGACTGACGGTGAAAAGGCTACAGCGGAGGAAAGCAGTTGTCATATCTGTGGAGAATCGCTGCGAGATGCTGCGGGTGCTCTACTGTCGCATACACTTCAACGACATCCCACCTCTCTTCCCTATTCTTGTTCCGTATGCGAGGCGGACAGCTCGACGAACGCCGCCCACTTCCTGACGGTTCACTGCCGGAAACATCACCAAGCTGGGAGAGAAAGAGAGGAACGATGCAAGAGTACGCAGCCGATGATGCAGCGGTCAGAGCTCCCTCATCGATCCCTAAGCGTGCCCTTATGTGCGCCGATTTCGATAGAAGACAGCAGTACAACCGTATTCAATCGATATCATAAGTGCGATGTCATAGCTGGGGATAAGAAGAACGCGGCAACGACAATAAGGACAGCGGAGAGCTCTGAGCTTGATTCCTATTCGGACGTCAGTCAAAACTCCAGTAGCGGGTCTACGTCGCATACTCAGTCGCGTAGTCGACCACTGGACCTCAGCAATGGTCATCATCAACAGCTCAGGAAGGCTGCGGCTATATCGCACGAACAACAACAGCAAGTTGCAGCAGCCGCCCTTTTAAACATGCGCTCTCAGCTGCTACAGAAGCAACAACAGCATGTGCAACAAGCAACAGCCTCATCTGCAAGAAGTCGGTGCAGTAGTGCCGCAGCCAACGAATTGCACCTCAGCTGCTCCACCATGAATGAAGCGGGTGCGGATGCGGAAAAGTTTGGTAGACCTCTGGGGTTTTCCATATCGGCGATGCCGTCAGCCCCTGGAGTCATGCACCACCTTTCACCTCAAGCTAGCAGCAATGGATTTGGTCTACCTCCATTGGCGATGCCGACAAATATTAATGGCGGCGGCAGCGGAAGAAGGGGAGCACTGAGTCCTAATTTTAAGGAGGACGATGACTGGGAATCCATGATGGAAGTATGCCAAAGCGATGAGGCAGAAATGATCAGGGAGCTGGTGGGTGACAAGCCTCAGCCTCCGGTCTCGGATCCCAACCAGTGCTTGATCTGTCGCCGTATCCTGTCCTGCAAGTCTGCTTTACAGGTATGTTATACACTGTGTTATGTACATTCATTACATTTTGTATGTGCACGCTTGGCATGTTTGTTGACCCCTATAGTATTTATTACGGTATAGTATGGAGGAACGCTGCGATCATGTACAGTCAGTGGGGCATTTGTAAAACATTTTTCCATTTTTCACCTGGAGAAAATTGGAGCGCGCGCGTCATAAGTATCAAAAATGGTTTGTTACGCATTGTTCGTCACCGGGTTTTTGACTCACAAAAGTTTTTGGGGTTATTGCTGGAAAAAATGATAATTCCAAAGTTTTTCACCAAAGTGGCAGAACGACATAAGGGAGAGCGACAAAAAAGAAACATGTCGCCCGGCAGGGGGATAGAAAGAAGGAAGGATCGGCGGCATATTGTTGTGTAAATTTGCGGGCCTGCCGTCTTCCGATGATTTGGGCTGAAAAGTGCTGATTAACGTCGTTTGAAACATTCGAATCAGTAGTCGTGATTTCAAGGTCAATCGACGTTTAGTAATCGGAGATAGGCGCTCGTACCCACACATACCAACCAGCAGATGAACTTGATATGGCAGCGTGTTGTGCGATATGACGCCGCACTAAACCACCAACACCAGGGGAGCAACCCATCATAAGTTTATGACTGATTTGCGACACATGATGCGCACGTTGCACAACCCGTAGGGACGAGCTCCCAAGGCAAAAGTGAACTCTGGGGCGTACTGTACTGAATGCATATGTACTGTGTACGTACGTACGTACGCACGTAAAGTGCAGCATGACACACGTGCGTAATACCTACATACATACCTACGTGTACAGTAGGTACACGCTACATGTTTTGATTTTTGTCTTTGCAGATGCATTATCGAACGCACACCGGACAGAGACCGTTCAAGTGCAAGATCTGTCTACGCGCCTTCACGACAAAAGGCAACCTGAAGACGCATATGGGGGTGCATCGAACAAAGCACGCATTCCGCATGCATCATCAGTGCCCGATCTGTCAGAAGCGATTCTTCAACGCCGTCCTCCTGCAGCAACACATCCGCTTGCACACGAGTCAGCTGCAACGCAAGGCGCCGCCCCCTCCGCTTCCCCCGGTGACCCAACCTCCTCTTTTGAACGTCCCACCTCACCCATCTTTAGCTCTGTTGAAACAGCCACCACCGCAAGAGATCCCTGCTGTTCCAAGCAGGCAAAATACCGTGCTGGTTCCCACCGCTCGCCCTCCTCCCCCGCCACCTCCGCCTCCGCCGCCGGTGGCTCCGGCGATAAAGGCGGAGCCGCCGCCAACGCCCACGGATCGACTCCCGCCACGTTCGACAACCTCGGAACCGAACCTCGGGACTTCGGCGGCGGCGACAGTCGGCCCCTTTTCGCCTGGGTCCGTCGTTCGCTTTGCCGGCATCGGCGGCGGAGTCCAATCCACACCGCCGCAGGGATCAATCACGACCGATTTCAGGTCAGCTGTTTCGATGGGAACTGGAGGCCTACTGTCCTTTCCTCCTCCTCCGCCCACAGCTGGCTATCCACAGTCCTTTCCCTTCGCTCCGGTCATTTTCCCCGGGGGACCCGGTATGCCACCTCAGCTGGCCGGAAGACCCGGTACAACCTGCAACATCTGCTTCAAGGTGTTCGCCTGCAACTCTGCCCTGGAGATTCACTACCGGTGAGTGAACCTTTATCACCACGCAGCCTGTGCATACCAGTATACATGAATACTGTACATACATATTGTGCCTACATAAGCAGTCGTAAAAAGTAAACTAGGAGGAAACTTTTTGCAACTTCTGAAAGCGAGTGCGCATATGCATACGAGTATTTATGGGCGCGGCGCTGCAAAGGCGCCGTTTCAGCTAGTACCGAGCACGCCCGGCAAGGGATGCAAAATTTATCTCTCTTATATGCGCCATAACGTGAGCATCCGCACGTGTATCCCGGCCGCCGCACGGGCCATAAAACCGGGCTGAAAAATCTGCTGGAAGATGAAAATATCGCATTATTATTGCTGCCAATCCGCGCCCGATTTCCGCCGGTTTTACGAGCTTTTATGGCCATTAGAATTATTATTTTGAAGGAGCGCCAGGCCGCCCTAGAAAACAGTTCAACGGACTATTTGCCGGAAAGTAGTGGCAATAAAGAATTATTGCCAGTTTCTATGCTCGCCGTTTACCCGACCAAAAAACACCACCATACCAATTGCCTGCGCAATATTGCAACAATGCGCAAATGTCGCAAAAAATATCATTCACGATAATGTGGGCTTTTAATTTTATGCACATCGACGGAGGTTACGGTAGGACTGCGCTTTGCGATTTTTCAGGTCACACACAAAAGAGCGTCCGTTCAAGTGCGGAGAATGCGGAAGGGGCTTTTCTACTCGGGGTAACATGAAACAGCACATGCTGACGCACAAAATACGCGACGTTTCATCCGCGGAAGAGCGAAGCGTAGAGGACGGAGGCTGCGACACCCCAGACTCCAACCACAACTCCAACAGCAGCTTCGCACCTGAAAACGGCAATAATGACAATCATACTAGTCCAGGTTTGGATAATTCCAGATCCAGGTCCGGAGTCAGTCCAGGTCCAGAGAATTCTATTCGTCATGCGACGCCTGTCCCAGCTAACCTCCCAGTTGCTTTTCCTGTCATCAACGGACCCTCCGATATAGCCGCCAAGATGGGACTGCCCACACCTCTTCTTCCACAGGAACAAAAACAGGAAGCTGAGACCTCAGGGCAGATGGAAGAACGACCCGAAGGAATTGGACAGGGAGCTGACCCAAGTCCACTGGAGTCCATCAGACGGATGTGGGCGCAAACGGAGCCGCCTCCTCCCCGCAAACCTCCCATACTCTCCAAGCACCAATGCGGCGTCTGCTTCAAGCATTTCAGCAGCAGTTCAGCCCTACAAGTATATATACGTAGCTACGTATTAACACAGCACGTACCCACGTACGTGTATGTACATTTGTACAGTTTGTATTTGTACAGTGCTGTACAATGGTGTTTGTATGTAATGTACTGTAATGTTTCGTGTATTGCCCCCCCCCCTCGAATATAGCCCCCCCGCGGATATAGCCCCCCCTAATCGGTGCCTATCGTCATTTGTACTCGTATATAGCCCCATATCAAAGACCGCGAAAAACGACGAAAACGAAGGTTTTTACTTAAAAACAGCGTTTTCGACGTGTTTCTAGCCATAGGAGTTGATGGCGCATCATTTGGGACAGTTTGGGATACATTTTGATTTTCACCCCTCTTGACCACCTCAGCAGAAATGGTCAGTCCATGTCAAAAATGATACAGTAAAAGTCACGGGAAGGATGCTTTTCGCGAACCGTTCGCGAACTGCACTAGTGCAGTTCCCGAACAAGATGCGTGCGTTCGCGAACAGTTCGCGTACATTGTGTTGCGCAGGAAAAGAAAGAAGAATGGAAGATGCAGCGTAGCATGTTGCGGGGCGAACAACAAAAGGAGCTGGAAGAAAAGGAAGGAAAAGGCGCAGGAGGAATTGAAAAATAAGCCTATGGTCGAGAAATGAATGAAGAGGGCTTGAGAAACATAAGCAACTCAAATTGGTGTGGATTTTTTTGAAGGGGAAACGTTGTTTTTCAGCCATTTAGAATCAAAAAATCAGCCAACTAGCTAGCGCAAGCCAAGTCAGGCAAATAAATGCAAATATATGGCAAGATCCATTCAATCAATAGTCATCTGTGCTTGAGCACTGACTATAGTCTGTCCAGCAAGAGATGCCTTTGGATTTCTGGTATTGCATGCGCTGCAAAGTTTGCATATAGGCCTACTCTTGCTGCAAGAATTGAACATGAAAACACAGAGAAAGGCAAAAGGCCCAGAAACAACTCTTTTGCTAGACAGATTATAGGGTACTATGGGGTAAACCCGCCCATGGGAAAATCCGCCCACCTAAGCCTTCAGGGCTGCATATCTCAGGAACCATACGACCAATTGAGACAAGTAGGATATCAATCGATTCCTTGAACTCTCCTCTTTCAAATGAGCTATTTGGCATGTCATTTGCTGAATCATCAAGCTCACGGGGTCACTTTTTTCAACAAGAGGTCGAAAATGACCAAAACTTTAAAGGTTGCGCAAAAACACCCTGTATGTTATAAATGAACACCCGGTATGTGGCGAGCAAGGGGGCATGGTACCCTACCTCCAGGCGAAGTTTCAACCAATTCGCCCCACTGGTACTGGAGATATAGCAAAAAACAATTTCAGTACTTAGTGGGGTAAATGCGCCCACCCAACTCCTGTACTAAAGTATAGGGAAAACCCGCCCACCTCATCAGCTCATAATACTGCGATCCTAAACAGCTGTCATATCAGCTTACAATCACGAGAAAAGTGGGTTCAGCTAATTTTACAATATTTTCATATGATTTCACAAGGTAGGAGACGTTTTTGCAAATTTTTAAAAATTCCATGGGTGGGCGGGTTTACCCCCCAGTACTGAAAAGTTAGCTGACAGAAAAGTAGGCCTATTTACAGCATTTATTACCAAACTAAACTATCTAGCTGGCTAATTGGTAGCTGCTGTTCATGATAATTGCTTCTGCTTTTTTTCTAACATGCCAGAATGGTAAAAAATAGCCTGGGCAGCCTCAAATTAGCTAAAATCATGGGTGGGCGGGTTTATCCCCAGTACTAAGAGATCAGCTGTCACTAGAGTAGAATCATTCATACCCTTCACATTTCAGAAATAAAATGTTTAATTTTAACTTTTACAATTACTGGACGTTGGCAATAAACTTGGCTTCCATCTTGAAAAAAACGGCCATAAAAATATGGCTTGGTCAGGCTGAATATGGCCTAAATCTTAGGTGGGCGGGTTTACCCCCCAGGGATCGCGTTTTAGTGACAGCTAAAATTGGCCATAACTCTCTAAAGATGTTCAGCAGTAGAGTTGTAATTGGCACGTTTAATTAAGGCCTAACCACGTATATTGTGCCATGTGATTTCGTTTTGGTTCAGCCATTGGTTCCAGAGAACTGCTTAGGGGGGCGGGTTTACCCCATGTTACCCTACTGTGCATGCTCTTCAGAACGCCGGATTTTTTGTTATGAGCAAGATTGGACAAACAAACTGTCTTGGATGCTGGTGCAAGAATAAAATGTCATTCTATTCAATTTTTCTGCCCTGCATTGCTATTATTATTGCCAAGCAATTTGGTGCGGCTGCTTTTCTTACTGCCCGACTTTCGTTAGGCCTACTGCCCTCTTCTTCCTGCTCCCGTCTTTCCGTTTTGTTTTTTCTCTCAATCTTCTTTCGACTGCACGCAAACGTTCGCGAACTGTCACGCGTGAGCGTTCGGGAGCAGCACGGGAGCGTTCGGGAACCGTTCGCGAACGTTCGCGAACAGCCAAATTTTTCGCGAAAAGCAGCCTTCCCGCGACCTTCACTGTAATTTTTGCGTAAGAGCAGCCTGTTTTAGACCACTTTAGCTTGTGTAAAGGCAAAATAAGCCATAAAAACGAGTTCAGGGGGTCAAATAACCTTACTTTGGTCACTAATGCAAAATGCCCTCTTATATAACCCCCCCTTTTGTATAGCCCCGCCTCGAATATAGCCCCCCTAATCGGGGCTTACCGATCATATAGCCCCAGGGGGCTATACACGAAACATTACAGTAGTATGTAGGCTACATAAAAAAACTGTGGGTTTTGCTATATGTACATCTGTACGTACATACAATACGTATAATATAGGCCTACATCTGTTTTAAAATTTCTCTCATTACAGATTCACATGCGAACACATACCGGGGACAAGCCGTTCAAATGCAGCTTCTGCTCTCGCGCCTTCACCACCAAGGGCAATCTCAAGGTGCACATGGGGACACACGTGTGGCAGAGTCCGAGTCGACGAGGCCGACGCATCTTCGACGTCTCCTCCGTCTCTCCCTCCCTGCCCACCAACGACTCCATGATGAGCAGTCCTTCCTCCAGTAACGGAGACGTCGCCGCCATGTCACACACGGCCAACGAACGCGACGAAGCCGACAATAAAGCTGCGTCTGGCACAGACGAACGGCCGCACGCGTCCCAACAAGCAGTGGCCGCGGCCGTGATGGATGCGAATCGGAAGAATGCTGCGGCGGCCAGCCTCATGAACAACTTTCCTTTCCTCTTTCCTTTTCCTTCCGGTGCAAACGCGGCGGCAGCTGCAATCGCTTCATCCAATGGTGCTGCAGCTGCCAGATCGGCGGATAGCTTCGTGTCGGCTAGCAACGCTTTTCCACCCTCCTTTTTGATGTCGTCACCATCCGCGCCCAGTTTTACACCTCATTCCCGAGCATCGGAGCCCAATACCAGCAGTAGCAGCATGGAGACCGTGATGTGGATGTGGCGTAACGTGTGCTCCGTGTGTCAGAAAGTCTGCTCCTCCACCGCGGAGTTGGAAGAACACCTCAAGCTTCACCTGTCCGCCGCAACCTCTGCAGCTTCTCGCTTCAACCCCATTATTTCCGCCGATTGACCTGTCTATTGATTCGTCATTTTTGTGGTTTTTTCTGGATATTAAATTATTGTTTTGTTACACGTGTAGTGTCACTGCGTCCACAGTTAATGTCATATCGTAATTGGTTTATTATCGGTTTTCGTTTGTCTCGTCGTTTCTGTGCTTCCATTGCGGTACGTACGTACATTATGTACAGAATCCGAGAATCCCTTCGATTACGTATTGGGGCGCTCTAATATCCCGTTACCTATTGGACACGCTTCCTTTTCTCTCTGGTGTGGCTTTGCAAGTGTGCTTTCCCGATCTCATGCGATAATCGAAATGGTTTTTGTGGTTTGCTGTGTCCAGTTCCAGTCTTCCCAGTGCTATTTTTTGATTGAGCTGAACAACACAATCTTATGCGGAGATTATTGTCGTGATTGACGTGTCATTTTAGAATTATGAAGTAGTGCTTACGTGTTGCCCTATAACGGACAAATCCGCAGTCTTCCTCGTATTGTGCATGAATGAATATGAGTTGACGAGTAATGTTGTAACAACGTCATTATTTAGCAATGTATTGTAGGTACTACCTGTAGCTTTAGTTTTTAGAAACGCGTACTAAAGCTAAATTAAGTATAAACATGAAACGACCGCTCTACGCACTCACCGTACAAACAACTGCTTGTGTGATCTTTCATTCTGTGCTTGATGTGTGTATTTTCTTCCGTCTGCGCAGTTTGGATGGATGTTGTTACGTAGTTGAAGTAAAATAACCACCGAACTCATCTACATAGTGTATGCCTCTTGCAGAACAAAACAAGTACAGAGTGTCTCAAAATAAACCGTCCACCTTTTCGTGCATATAACTCTGGATCCACATCTTAGATTTTCATGCGGTTTCTTTTATTTTGTAGCCAAGGCTTCAACGCAGTTGTGTACAAAATTTTAACTATTTCGTCCACATGCTTCAGAAATTGCGACGGTTTGAATCTCGAAGCTCAAAATCGACGTTTTTCTTCAGTATGGAGAAAAATCTCGGTCTTATTCTTTCAAGATACCCGGTTCAATGCGTATGCTACGCTGGCACTGGGGCTAATGCATGAGATACGCATTTTCTATAGTCTGGCCAATAGCAGTTGGCACCTGAACTCAAGGCGAGTTGCGTAGTTTGCATGTACTTCTGCTAAATAGGAGTACACGAAGCGTGGACAGAAATCCGCATTTGTAAATCTATTTTACGCAATGCGCCTTGAGTTCAGGTGCCAACTGCTATTGGCCAGACTATAGCATTTTGGAACATCTTTTTTTCATTACGAGGCTAATTTTGTTTGGACCATGCACAGAAGACCCCCTAATCGGCACTATCAGTTCGAAAAACCCTCGTTTTTGACCGCCGGGGAAAGAACGTGTTTGAGCAGCTTCCACTTGGCCTATGAAGCTCAAATTTTGTACACATCTGAGTTGAAGCCTTTGCTACAAAATACAAAAAAACCGCATGTAAATTTAAGGTGTGGTTCCAGAGTTACATGCACTGGAAGGTGGACGGTTTATTATGAGACACCCTGTAAATCAAAATCAACAAGCACAGCGACAGTGATACGTAACAGATCCATGTATGTATGCGTCTACATACATTCATAGTACTTCAAAATACCACATACTACGCGTACTCACAGGTCTTCATAATGCAAGGGCGTCTTGGTGCAGTTCGTGCGATAGCTGCGTCTGCAGATCTCCCAGTTTCTTCTTCAGTACTGCGATGCCTGAGAGGACGATGTTTTCGGAGCGTAAGGCGCCTGACGATTCCACTGTGAGCCAGAACTTGTTCGGTTTTCCCATCGGATCCGCTGGAGCTTCATCTACAACAAAAGAACCGACCATAGCCAACGAAACGAAAGGTTTGCCACCGATACATGTCAACAGTTCAGTTACTGTAGTACATAAAATACACAGGTAAACTGCGTACAATAGATGTGGTGCCTCTTTTTCACTTACAGATGTCATCATCCAGCTCTGAGTTTTCGCTCTTGGGCCATTCTTCCGGCTTAGACAGGAGGGTGTGTCGTAGAGCGTTGTCGGGATCGTACTCGAATGCCACACCGCAAGTCGGATTCCACTTGGCATGCTCCTTGCCGATGCCTTTCTTCGCGTAGCATCGCATTTTCAACTCCTGACCTTTACGCAGTTTCACGATTAGAATATCTGCAAAGAAGCATACCAGCTGGGACATATTTGTGCCGCATGTACATAAATACGGTACAAGCATTCAGCATCCAGTAGTAAGAGGCAGTCTATCGCTATCTGTCTATCCAGCTCGTGACCAATTACAGCTAAGTAGAGTACGAAGTACGCAAGCTACTTCACTGCACTACTCGATCTATTTAGCTCTATTTTTGGTCGTAAAGACAGGTTCGGCTATGTACGTAGATGGAAAAAGCTTGGCCTCTGTGATTCTTCCCACACGACAACACGCGTTGAGTCTTTCCTTTACCATCGCTCTGTCCGTATTCCTCCGAGGTTTCTTGGCGATGTCTGCCACAAGCCGGAACAACTTTGATGCCCCCTTCCGTCGGCCTCAGATCTCCCGTTGTTACCTGCTTCGTCTGCTCATCTTCACAGCGAACATCCAACATAAATTCCACAGCGCATTCCGAACAGAAATCGCTGCATTGACAATCCTAGTCACATAAAACCAAAAATATATAATCCCTGTATAGAGAAGATTGGCCTACGTAGTGAAAAGAAACGAAGCAATCACTGACTCGTTTTGAGGCCTAAAAATAGGATATCCTATTTTTAGGATATCCTATTTTTAGAACATTTTATGTTCTAAAAATAGGACATAAAATGTTCTAATTTTAGGATATCCTATTTTTAGGCCTCAAAACTAGTCAGTGATTGCTTCGTTTCTTTTCACTACGTAGGCCATTCTTCTCTATACAGGGATTAGGCCTATATATTATTGATAAAACTAATCATATAACAACCATGTCTGTCCTGAGAAGAGTAGTAGTACATTCATTTGGCCTAATTATGGTGGCGTTTGATTGAATTGGAATTGTATGATGTACGTGTAGGTATCAAGTACATACCCGAGAATACTGCATTCTATCCACAGCATCGTCACATGTCAAGGGAATCAGGCCCATCCTATGCGCAATAAATTCATCGTGCAATACAGAGGTATTGGACTCAATCTGGACCCAATCAATAGCTAAATAAAACAGTATCAATAAAACGAGCACGTACAATAAAACTACATACATACGCACTGTACGTACGCACAACCAGGAGACAACAAACAACAGGCATACAGTACGCTGGCGCTGTAAAATGCATGGCTTACCAAGAGTAGGGACTTCTGCCATAAACACCCGTCTCAGTGAGTTAGCCACACTACAAAAATGCTATGTTATTGAGGCAGCACGTTTTTCAATCGGAAAAAGTACAGTAAGGTGATTTTTCTTACCTCAAATCCGTATCTTCTAGTACAAACTTGACCTGGTCATCCGACATCAACTGAAGAGAAACTGTTGGTTGATTAGCGTATGGCATGATGAAGAACTTCTTGGACTTTGCTCTGCTTGCTCCCCCAATTCACTTTCTCTATAATAGTATTTGTTCTTGTCTTTCTTGAATTGAATGCAAAATTCAATGCAATGCACGTTTTCAGACCAAAAATTAGTAAATATTACTTTCTAAACTAAAATTGATATATTTTTGAAGAAAATGTTTTATATTTTAGAAATAAATCATTTATCCGCCCACTTCCGATTCCGCCACGTGAAGTTATATTCCGCGTTTTTTGTTGGCAAAAAAGCGCGGTGGCGAGCAAAAGACGGCAAGCAATTTGCATTGTAATTCTGATGAAAACTTACCGTATTTACCGGTGCATGCATATCCCCGAATGCATACCCCCATCCCTTTGCACACAAGCCCATATTGGCAAAACATATAAAACGCCTAATGGATAGCCCTATGCATTGCATAGCCCCATGTGTACTGTAGAGTACCTGAAGCTACCCATTTATGAGCTGGTCATAAGCTACCGATAGCCACTCCCACACCCAGCTATATAAGATGCCTATAAGCCTGCTTGGGGTGTATTACTGTATTGTACCAGAATAACCCTGTTTTGACCTCATTCATGCCCTTAAAAACGTGCTTTCGACCAAAAAAGTATGCCTCTGCAGTCTGCGCACCTCTCGAAAACATCTACTAACAAATAGGGCTGATGTGTGTCTGTCTGTCTGTGTGTGTGCAATGCTATAGACTCGCTCAGTTTTGCAGCTACAGCGTTCGCCAATGGCTCATTCGAAAGCTTATATGCCCAAGGGTGGCAAGAAGGTCTTCGATTTTTGATCTGATCAGCCGATCACCAATAATCGAGCGATAATCGATATTTTAGTACTAAAAGCGCGCAAATTCACTCATAACTCACTCAATTTTTCAGCTACAGCATCCATTCAGGACTCTTTCGAGAGCTTATGGCCCCGAGAACGCCAGAAAAGCCTGCGATTTCTGATCTGATCAGCCGATCACCAATAATCGATCGATAATCGATATTTCAGTACTAAATGTCGCAGAAACCAAACAACGCAGGTTTTCAAGCCAGCGTTTGCAAATGGTCACGCCCGAAAGCGCACACGAGACTAAAACGCGAGATGCGCTAAAGGGTTGCCAGATCTGTAAAAGGGTTGCCAGATTGCTAAATGCGCAAAAGGGTTGCCAGCCCAGCAATACAGTTGCCACTTGCACCACTTTTTGCTGATGCTGTGCAAAATGGCTGCCAGATGCACAAAATGGTTGTCAGATCTATGCGGAAAAACGGTTGCCAAATCTGCTATAGGGTTGCCAACTCTGGGCCACTGTTTCGCTCACATTCACTACACATTCTGCTCTACACAAGAACGCAAAACGGTTACATACGCAAGTTTGTCAGATCTATGCGGAAAAACGGTTGCCAGATCTGCTATAGGGTTGCCAACTCTGGGCCACTGTATCGCTCACATTCACTACACATTCTGCTCTACACAAGAACGCAAAACGGCTACATACGCAAGTTTGTCAGATCTATGCGGAAAAACGGTTGCCAGATCTGCTATAGGGTTGCCAACTCTGGGCCACTGTATCGCTCACATTCACTACACATTCTGCTCTACACAAGAACGCAAAACGGTTACATACGCAAGTTTGCAGCTATCGCTCATATTCACTACACATTCTGCTCTACGCAAGAACGCAACAGGGTTACATACGCAAGAAGGGCTTCAATTTCTGACCTGATGTGTGCTACATATTATGCTGTTTTAATTTCTTGGGAGAAAAAACATAAAACACATATGTA
>JASAMW010007262.1:0-50128 GCA_030247985.1 Epsilonema sp. ZAB3_2
GTGTTTTAGGGCATAATCGAGGTCAAAACAGGGTTATTCTAGTACAAGACATGCTCAGCTAAGTTTATAGGCATAGTGGCTTGGTGTAGGAGTAGCTATAGTTAGCTAATGACCAGCTTACATAGGTAGGCTAGGTACCTTCCAGTACATGGGGGGTTATACACCAGGGGGGATATACACTGGGCAAAATTTATGTTTTGCCAATGGGGGGTTATACACTGGGGGGGGGGGGGGGGGGATAAAAACAGGGGGGATATACACCCAAAAATACGGTACCGACCTATGCACGTCTGGTAGTACTACACAACACTGCACGCATTGGTTTCATACTCATTCAGTATTCAAATGTCTATGCGAGAGAGATGGAGACAGCCCATTTTTGCAAGATGTGTTCATTCACGACTACTGGATACGTGCATATTAGTTACTTGCGCACCATGTGATTAATTATTTGCATTTTCGACTTAATCCATGGAGAATTAGTAGCATCGTCGCCAACCGACAACCGAAATCATACTTTATCTTATCTTACACATGACCTCACTCCTTAGGGTTTGGGGTTATGTACATTCACTGAGCAACCTCTGCATTAACATCAACGTGGCACATTCAAAGTGCGTGTTTAGTGGTTTGTTTGCTCCTACCGTATATCGTATCCGTTCACATTCAAAAAATGCAAAAAGTTCGCATCCACAATTTTCTGTCCACTCCACTTGACATAATGAATAATCGCTGTAGACGTAGAGAGAAGAATTCGTGATAGGTGAAAATTAGCGAATTGGTAAACAAAAGAGGCAATCACTGGCGCTGGCAGGAAATCGTCCCCCCAATTTTGTTAGATAGATATCCGATAAATTTACGAAAAAATATAGCCCATTGCACCTACGTGGTAGTAAATTTCTACCACCCCTAAAAAAGTATGGTTTTCAGTATATTTTCGATGTTTGTACTTTTTCCTCCGATTTTAGTCAGCTCCGTGACTTTTTTTATGCTTAAAATTTTTGCTGCATTTTTAATACGAAATGTTCTTTAACATTTCGTACTTTGTCCAAAAAATAGATAATCTGATTTATTGGATTTTGCGAAACTACATAGGCCAACACTATGTAGGAAATTCTTGGATATTCTATCCAAGTTTACAGCAGAGCGATTTCCTGCTTATTATAGTGATTGTTTTCTTCCATCTAACGCAACATCAGGCCCCGTTTCTCATCATTCGCTAATGGGGCATTTAGGCAATGGACGTCCATTTGTAGGGCACTTAGTTCTAGGTGCGTTTCTTCGCTGGACCGCAAATGTTTGTTGCACTTACAGTGCCTATGTATGCAGTCAGATGGGGACGCGCGCTTAGAGGGGCGTAATCCTGTACTTCGCTGCGCGTTCGACTCACGCACTGGCTGCCCAATTTTTCAGACTGCTTCTCTTGTCCTCGCATCTCTTATATGCACTCTAAATATTGTCGCCCCACGTTACGTAACTGTAGGTTGACGTGAATGGAAACTCGATCCACTTTCTACAATCATCGGGATGCCGTAACCAATACAGTGTCCATGAATCTCGAACGACCCTCTAGGACTCCCTGACTATTGTGTCATCAATTCAGAAATTGTACTGTAACTTAAGTAGGTGGATGAATAATAATTTTGTGTGGTAATTAAAAAGTAGAGATAAGGTGATCAGATATGCAGATGTCTATGCGAGAGAGATGGAAACAGCCCATTATTGTGATGTGTTACATGATCTTTTAATAATTTGGTACTGTACGTATGTGCAATTTTCATGTACATATTCATTTAGAATAGCAGCTTGCAGTACATCAGTCCTACTCCTCCAAATAACACTCACTCCTATAAATGAACACAATAATAGACCATAAGGTCGAAACATGCAGCTGCAGCAGATAAATAAGTACACATACGCCAACAGCCTTATAAAACATGGACACATCTCGAGCAGTCAAGCAGAACGGCATGCACGATCTGTATTCTGTACAAACAAATACACAGTATGTATGACCTACCGACGGCCATTTTCCGTAATGAACAGTGGAATCAAACACGGCAAAACAGAAGAAGAACACCACACTGCCAGAAGCTAGCTAGCTAGTAAACAAACCTAAACCATCACCGACTGAAGGACCAACAAATTGTCTGACACCATCAATCACTCAGCAATGAGCGATAAACCCACCAGAAGCTTCATTTTCTGCATAATTTTACATTGTACGAACCTATGACGTGCCGAAACAAAGAATGAGCTGGTGAAAACAGAATCATTTCCACGGCTGAGCGAAAAACTCTTACTGCTTCCTTGCGTTTTTTCTTCAGAGAAGGTCGTCGTCTACAGAAACAACAATGAGAACAGGCACGACAGAAAGCAGAAACACAGCACGAGAAGGAAACTCGACGACACATCCAATAAAAAGAGAAGCGACACCAAGCTTTTCTTTCTCCCTACCAACTTTCTTTTTACCTGTTCCCGACCAAACTACCACCAACGCAAAGCAATCCAGGAGTACTTCGACTCCAGACTTACCCCATCCACCAACAGAAACTACCACGCGCACGAGAACCGCGCACTTCCCCACACACTACCAACATCTCTTATCCATCATCAGATCGTTTACTTTACTTTTCAGTACTTTGGCGTGCTTCCTCCGGCTCCAGTGGGGTGATGGATGGGACCCAACAGAGAACTCCCTGGCCCTCCAGCTCCTACAACAAACAGGCAAAGCAGTACATTCCATTCCACACCCACTGCATCCCATGATGCTGCTCGACTAATTCCTCTACACTAACAACAAGCACGGGAAGGATGCGCAACCAAGATCAAGCGTTCGCTGCCAAAAGAATCGGCTATGCAAGGTTGCACAAAGCAAAAAACAAGGTCAAAAATTTGTGCAAGAATTAGGAAACCTACTATACTAGGCAATCTGTAGTGCCTGTACCATCACCAACAAACTAAACTATTCACTACTTGACTAGAGTTATTAGCCAAGGGGTGGTCGCAATTGGTGACCCCGCCCCGGGTCATTTCTGGAAATGCAATGGGTAGAAATTCGGCCTGCGCAGAATGGGGTGAAGCCCTGCACCCCATCTACTGGAACTGGACCCCGGGTTATGACCAGCTAAAATGTCAAGGTGACCAGTTCTCCCAGAGACTACAAAACATTTTTCGTTTGTATTATGGGAGCAGCCTCGGGTGTATTCGTGACTGTTGTTTCGGCTGGTCATGACCCGGGGCCACCTTGCAACCATCCAGGAAGGTAATAACTGAAAGAGTGAACTGTTCATTCACCCACCACCGCTGCTACTGAACCGCCATTTACAGTATCTGCACCATGGAGGCTGTATGTCTGCACCCTTGGCATTGAAGAAGAGTGAAAAAAGGATTTTTGAAAACAAACGAAGCTGAGAACTAATTCTTTCGCATTTTACTTCCGCACCAACCAAACGAACCGAAATTGGGGGTGCAAAGAAGGAATATGCAAGCCACTAACTACTGTACGGTGTACGTACGAGCCACCAAGCACCAGGACCAGACCCAACACCAATTTGCAACAGTTCTCATACCAGCCATAGGTGGCGCTGTCGGCAGTCGTGGATAGAGGGCGTTAGTGTCGAATCGCAAGTGTTTCTGTGGCGATCGAGACTCTGAGAGCATAGATACAAACATATACAGTATGTACGTCACATAGGGCAATGTACAGTACATAAAGGACAAGCTGTACTGCCCCATCCCTACTACCCTATATGCCAGGTATAAGTTTACGCACATTTTCATGGTTGACCGACTACTGTGTTATGTAAGTGTAGTCCAGTGTTGTGTGGCAGTGCGGAGTAATTCGGGCCACCCACCACAGTCTACCTATGTACCTTCAGGCACCCGCGCCACACTAGTCAAGCAGACGTGGGCCTGGGGGTGAGGGGGGGTATGTTGAACGCACCCCCCCCCCGACCACTCCAAACCCCCACCCGGACCCCCAGGAAAAATGAAAAGCAACATACCCGCGTACCCCCAGAAAAAAAACAGCACTACGTATCCCCACCACGAACCCCAAACTTGAAATCAGCAGTTTTCTCAGGACACGTACCCCACCCCTTTTTTCCTCTCTTACATCCATCTCAGACTTTTTGCATACTCCACAAAGTCATGCATTGTCAAGAATTGTTGTTTTAGTTGCATAATGTAGTGAATAGTTTTATATAATGGTTTATCCCTATCATTCTAGAGAAGTTGCTAAAGTATTCAACAGTGGAAATTCGATTCGAACACATACTTACACACCACTCTTATCAACCCACCACTGCATTTTGTATAAATATTACAAGGTCACAATAAAAACTTTGCACTGTATGCAAAAAAATAGGCTCATTTTTTTCTGGGATAGATATAGACTTTGTGGTTATGTATAGTCTGCCAATAGCAGTTCACCTGGACTCAAGGCGAGTTCGTAGTTTCATGTACTTCTGCTAAATAGGAGTACACGAAGCGTGACAGAAATCCGCATTTGTAAATCTATTTTACCAATGCGCCTTGAGTTCAGTCCAACTCTATTGCCAGACTATAGTACACCATTTACAGTGGACGTAAATATCTGGGGTACTAGGGTTTTTTTCTTGGGGTACGTAAAAAATCTGGGGTACTTCAAAGAATTTTTTTTGATGGGTACGCAACACCCACTTTTTACCTCCTGCATACCCCCACTGACAGACCCCCACCCTCAAAACCGTGCCCACGTCTGGTCAAGCTTGGCATCAACACGATCCTTGCTCTTTCTTCTATTGCATCAATAGAAATCAGATCAGATCATCATGCTAATGATGATCATCTGCAGATTGGAGCTACACTTTTCACTATTTTTCGATCCTAGATGCAGATAGAGCTACTAGAAGATACAGTACGTCTCAAATACCTCGCGCTACCTGCCTACCATATACGAAGGAAGAAGCAAGAAAGCCTGCATTGGCCTTACGGGCATTCATTTCCTCCGGTGAAAGATATGCGGCTCTGGACTTGGAGGCGGAGGCTGCGGCGGGAGTGGAAAGCAGCGGACGGATCTCCGGCAGAAGGAAATACTGCTCCCAGTAGTCCAGACCCAGATTCAACAGAGACAGCATCACCTGAACAACAGCACACTCACATACACCACCATCACACTCCACATGATACACGTACTGTGTAGGCAGGTACATACATAAGCACGCGTCAAGTCAGTTGCAATGGAAACCCTGCAATACAGAGTCAGAAAGGCGTGTATGCACGCTATGAATCACAGGTATAAAGAACAAATTGCAATTACACTACAAGTACAGCATAGCATGCATGTACATTTGTACTACCAGTGGCCCTTTGCAGCTTCGCAGCAGTAAAGGAGCCTATCTATGCATTTGGCAACCCTTTTGCAACGTTGTCAACCCTTTTGCAGATCTGGCAACCCTTTTGCAGATCTACAACTTTTTGCGCATCTCCAATCATTGTAGCATCTGCAAAAAGTTGCACTTCTGCAACTCTATGCAGATCTGCAACCCTTCACAACCCTATGCAACCCTATGCAGATCTACAACTAATTGCAACCCTATTTCAGATCTGCAACCCTATCGCAGAGTTGCAACCCTATGCAGATCTGCAACCCTTTTTGCAGATCTGCAAGTTTCTTCATCTCCAATCATTTTGAGTTCATCTCCAATTATCTGCAAAAAGTTACACTTCTGCAACCCTATCGCAGAGTTGCAACCCTATGCAGATCTGCAACCTTTTTGTCATAGATCTAGCACCCATTTCTTCATCTTCAACGATTTTTCACATCATCAGGCGGAAATTGCACATGTATCAAGGCTTTTGCAGGTCTGGCACCCGTTTTGCGCATCTAGCAACCTGCAACCCTTTTCAGATCTCAACCTTTTCACATCTCATGCTTTAGTCTCATATGCACTTTTGCGTACCGTTTCAAACACTCGCGGAAAAACCCTTTTTTCTCGCGTTTTTTTTACTATGCACTCAGATAGAAGGAGAAAATGTTTAGAGCCTTCTCTGGAAAAGCACCTTAGTACCTTTGTTTTTTCCAGAATCCATTTTTCAGACATATGACTTCCGCATCACTTTCCAGCCGCGTTCCATTGAGAATCTCCTGAAAATTCAGAAATCGTAGCCCTTTTGTTCCCCCTTTTAAGCAGTTTTCCTAACAATCTTACCATCTTCGACGTCTCTTATTCAAGGAATTCCGTTCTGCCATGCCCCTTCGATATTCGAAATAAATATATGAATTCGTCGATAGAAAATCGAGTTCCTTTTTGTTTTCCTTTGTTTTTTCTTTTTCTTGCATGCGACGGAGCACGTACTCCTAGAGCGCAGCGACACTGAGCGCGCGCTCTAGGAGTACGTCATGCGGTAGCCAAAAACGGAAGAAAAAAGGAACTCCAATTTTCTCATCAACGAATTCAATATATTTATTTCGAAATATCGAAGGGGCATGCCAGAACGGAATTCCTTGAATAGAGACGTGAACGATGTAAGATTGTTCAGGAAAACTCTTCGCACAAAGGGGGCGACGAAGGGGCCTACCACCCGTATGGGCTCATGGAACGGCGGCTGAAACGAAGCGGAAGCCTCAACACGCACGAAAATCGGATCTCATCATAAACAAGGTTTAAGTACATTTCCGAGAGCACTCTACAACATTATTCTCCTTCTTATCTGAGTCATAGTATCGATTATCGATCGATTATTGGCGATCGGCTGATCAGATCAAAAATCGAAGCCTTCCTGCGCCCTGGCTTATAAGCTTTCGAATAGCCATTGTCAACGCTTAGTTGCAAAACTGAGCGAGTTTTTCGCATCACACACAGACACACACACACAGACATCAGCCCTATTTGTTAGTAGATAGTCTGCCAATAGCAGTTGCACTTGACTCAAGCGCATTGCTAATCAAATTTACCAAATCGATTTCTTCCGTCTTCGTTACTCCTATTTAGCAAAAGTACATGCAAACTACGCAACTCGCCTTGAGTCCAAGTGCCAACTGCTATTGGCCGGACTATAGTACATACACAGTAAAAGTAGAGCACATACCGCTTCCAGTTTGGGTGTCTCCCTGAGCGCATCCTCCATGCCTACGTGATCAGTAGAGTAGCCAACGACTGTGGGCGCCAGGATCTTCGCCAGATTCTCCAACGGCATCTTGTTCTCAGACGAATACTCAGCCACCCTGCAACAGTAACAGTGTACAGTACAGTACAGTAGGTACTGAATGACAGCAAGGGATGATGCTACGAGAATTGGGGACGGCGGGTAAAGGAGTTCGTTACCCGGATTCTGTTGTTGCTGGGAACAACCAACACCAACATTACTGGTCTCGAATGCCATTGTCTGCTGCACATACATACATACATACATACATACATACATACATACATACATACATACATACATACATACATACATACATACGTATGCATCAATACACCCCACATTTATGCACACATCGGCCTGGGAGTAACATAGATGTAGCACTGATCTCCGCCACACATCCCCTCACACAACCCCATCACAATATACATACGGCGACTCCTGATGATCCTAGATGGCATACCCACTCTAACGACCAACAGCGTCGATCCTCTGAAGGTTTCGTCGTATCTCTGCCCCTCTTACTTTTTCCAATGCGCCGTCAAGAAAGCCAGGGTGTCGCGATGAGGGATGGGCAGATCCGTGATTGCCTGATGAATCAGTTGCGGCTGGCCGACGGCGCGTACGAATTCGTGCCAGGAGCTGCGCGGACTGAGCGGCTCCTTCAACTGTGTCAGAAACTTCTTGATACAGCCGGCCAGTACGTGGGCGTCCTCCACACTGCTGAGCATCGGCACGCCGCGACCGCACAGGAAATCCGTCAGCAGCTGCATCACGTCTTTCTCGTTCCTGACAACAATCCCACACCACACGACATCAAACTTACTGTATCTTTGATTTCCACTGCAGATACGAGTACGTAAACAGCAGCCTTTACAAGTTACACGTACGTTGCACTCGCACCAGTACTGTAGCTAAACAGACTCGCTAGTACAGTCTTCAGATAATACGTCGTTACAACATGTACGTATGCCAAAAACGTCACAAAACGCACGCTCAAAGTTACGCTCGCACGCATACATACGTCACGTACAGCCCGCGTCTTGCAATGCACACCTTCATACCGTTCGGTAATACTGATGTACATGGGATGGGATGGGATGTCGGATGGGATGGGATAGGATGGCGGATGGGATGCGGATGCGCCATCCCATCTATGCCGCCGTCCATTTGCTGTGCATCAGTATTACCGAACGTATAAAGGTGTGCGTGCAAGCACGCGCGGGCTTACGTCGTCACATATGTATGCATCAAGCGTACAGTACGTACGTTTTTCGTACGCATTACATGTTTACACGCACATCTGAAGACCTCACCTAGCGAGTCTATTTTTAGCTACAGTACTTCGCGTCAACATACGTTAACTTTAGAAGCTCGTGTTTTCTACTCGCATCTAGGTGAGTACATAAGTTTATCTATATAGGTTGATTGTTGTCCCAGGAACGAGGAAAGACGGTGGCTCGCGGGTACCGCACATCCCGATGCTCAGCAGGTCGGGACTCCCCCGCGCCTCGGCCGCGTTTATCGAGAAGTTTCTGACACAGTTAGAGGAGCCGCTCGTCCGCCGGCTCCTGCACCGATTTCTGCGCCGTCGGCCAGGGCGCAACTATTCCATCGCGGATCTGCCCCCATCCGACACCTGCTTTCTTGACGGCGCATTGGAAAAACGCAAGAGGGGCATACGATCACGCACACACCTTCAGCAGGCATCGCCTAGAGTGATATGCCCCGTCTCGGGTCAGGGAGTCCCGCCGTATGTATATAAATAAGTAAGGGGAATATAGCAAGTCTACATCTCCTGTTACTCCCCCCAGGCCGAATGTGTGCGTAAATGCTAAGATATTTATAATACGTATGTATGTATGTATGTATGTATGTATGTATGTATGTATGTATGTATGTATGTATGTATGTATGTATGTCAGCAGATAGATTTCGAGACCATAATGTTGTTTGTTGTTCCCGCGTCGACAGAATCCCGTACCACCGCCCCAACAAAAAAGAGAAAACCCACCAATCAAAGGAAACAAAAAAAACCAAAAAAAAAAAAAAAACAATAAACACCAAAAAAAAAAAAACAAAAACACAAACATACAAAAAAACAAAAAAAAAAACAAAAAATCACACCCCAAACAAAAACACAAAAAACAACCAAAAAAAAAAACCCCACCCCAACACCCCCCCCCCCACAAAAAAAAAACCCACAAAACAACCACAACAAAAACAAACAAAAACAAAACCCCCCCAAAAACAAACCCCCCAACCCAAAAAAAAAAAAAACCCCACCAACCAATCAAAACCAAAAACCCCACAAAACACAAAAAACAAAAAAACAAAAAAAAAAAACAAAAACAAAAAAAAAAAAAAAAAAAAAAACAAAAAAACAACAAAAAAAAACAACCAAAACACAAACAAAACAAAAACCCAAACCAAAAAACCACAAAAAAACAAAAAAAAAAACCAACCAAAAACAAAAAAAACAAAAACAACAACACACACCCCACCCAACCAACAAAAAAAAAACAAACAAACAAAAAAAAATAAAAAACAAAACACCCCACCCCACAAAAAAACCAAACCAAAAAATAAAAAAAAAAAACAAAAACAGAAAAAACAAGAAAAACAAACAAAAAAAAACAAACACAAAACAAACACCCACCACCAAACCAACCAAACACACAACAAAAACACACACCCACAAAAAAACAACCCCAAACAAAAACATCCAAAAAAAACAAAACACCACAAAAAAAAAAAAACAAAAAAACAACAAAAACCCAAACACCAACAACCACCCACACACACAGCCAACCCAAACCACACACCAAAAAAAAAAGCAAACAGCCCCACCAAAAAACAAGCAAACAAAACACCAAAAAAAAAAAAAAACACATCAAAAAAAACGCAAAAAAAAAAAAAAAATCAACCCAACCAAAAATCAACAAGCACCCTCAAATTCAAGAAAAAAAAAAAAACCAAAAAAAAAAAACAAAAACACCAAAACAAACCCCAAAAACCGCCCTCAAAAAAAAAAAACAAGGCCAAAGCAAGCATCAAAATCAAAAAAACAGAAAAAAAAACAAAAGCCAAACCCAGCCAAAAAAGAAACAAAAAAAAAAAGAAAAAAAAATAAAAAAAAAAAACCCAAAAAAACACCCCACTGGAGCCGGAGGAAGCACGCCAAAGTACTGACACAAGTAAAAGTAACACCCGCAATCTGCATGATGCGAACTAAAGAGCATGACTATAGGTACAAGCATGCTGCATGCGCGCGTATTATCGCCACGCACAGGTATCTTGTGCGCGTGGTAAGTTTCTGTAATGGATGGATAGGCGGTAAAGTCTGACGCCAAGCTCGACAGTCCAAACTCACTGGATCGGCTTTGCGTATGGTGGTAGTTTGGTCGGGAACAGGGTAAAAAGAAAAGCTTGGTAGGGCAGAAAGAAAAGCTTGGTGTCCGACTATCCTACATTTTTATTGGCATGCATGCATACGTACGAGTTTCCATCTACATACGTGCTAGTGTTTCTGCTTTCTGTACGTGCACTGTTCTCATTGTTGTTTCTGTAGACCGACGACCACTTCTCTGAAGAAAAAACCGCAAGGAAGCAGTAAGAAGTTTTTCGCTCAGCCGTGGAAATGATTCTGTTTTCGACCAGCTCATTCTTTGTTTACGGCACGTCATAGGTTCGTACAATGTAAAATTATGCAGAAAAATGAAGGCTTCTGGTGGGTTTATCGCTCATTGCTGAGTGATTGATGGTGTCAGACAATTTGTTGGTACCTTCAGTCGGTGATGGTTTAGGTTTGTTTACTAGCTAGCTAGCTTCTGGCAGTGTGGTGTTCTGTTTCTGTTGTGCCGTGTTTGATTCCACTGTTCATTACGGAAAATGGTCGTCGGTAGGTCATACATACTGTGTATTTGTTTGTACAGAATACAGATCGTGCATGCCGTTCTGCTTGACTGCTCGAGATGTGTCCATGTTTTATAAGGCTGTTGGCGTATGTGTACTTATTTATCTGCTGCAGCTGCATGTTTCGACCTTATGGTCTATTATTGTGTTCATTTATAGGAGTGAGTGTTATTTGGAGGAGTAGGACTGATGTACTGCAAGCTGCTATTCTAAATGAATATGTACATGAAAATTGCACATACGTACAGTACCAAATTATTAAAAGATCATGTAACACATCACAATAATGGGCTGTTTCCATCTCTCTCGCATAGACATCTGCATATCTGATCACCTTATCTCTACTTTTTAATTACCACACAAAATTATTATTCATCCACCTACTTAAGTTACAGTACAATTTCTGAATTGATGACACAATAGTCAGGGAGTCCTGAGGGTCGTTCGAGATTCATGGACACTGTATTGGTTACGGCATCCCGATGATTGTAGAAGTGGATCGAGTTTCCATTCACGTCAACCTACAGTTACGTAACGTGGGGCGACAATATTTAGAGTGCATATAAGAGATGCGAGGACAAGAGAAGCAGTCTGAAAAATTGGGCAGCCAGTGCGTGAGTCGAACGCGCAGCGAAGTACAGGATTACGCCCCTCTAAGCGCGCGTCCCCATCTGACTGCATACATAGGCACTGTAAGTGCAACAAACATTTGCGGTCCAGCGAAGAAACGCACCTAGAACTAAGTGCCCTACAAATGGACGTCCATTGCCTAAATGCCCCATTAGCGAATGATGAGAAACGGGGCCTGATGTTGCGTTAGATGAAAGAAACAATCACTATAATAAGCAGGAAATCGCTCTGCTGTAAACTTGGATAGAATATCCAAGAATTTCCTACATAGTGTTGGCCTATGTAGTTTCGCAAAATCCAATAAATCAGATTATCTATTTTTTGGACAAAGTACGAAATGTTAAAGAACATTTCGTATTAAAAATGCAGCAAAAATTTTAAGCATAAAAAAAGTCACGGAGCTGACTAAAATCGGAGGAAAAAGTACAAACATCGAAAATATACTGAAAACCATACTTTTTTAGGGGTGGTAGAAATTTACTACCACGTAGGTGCAATGGGCTATATTTTTTCGTAAATTTATCGGATATCTATCTAACAAAATTGGGGGGACGATTTCCTGCCAGCGCCAGTGATTGCCTCTTTTGTTTACCAATTCGCTAATTTTCACCTATCACGAATTCTTCTCTCTACGTCTACAGCGATTATTCATTATGTCAAGTGGAGTGGACAGAAAATTGTGGATGCGAACTTTTTGCATTTTTGAATGTGAACGGATACGATATACGGTAGGAGCAAACAAACCACTAAACACGCACTTTGAATGTGCCACGTTGATGTTAATGCAGAGGTTGCTCAGTTAATGTACATAACCCCAAACCCTAAGGAGTGAGGTCATGTGTAAGATAAGATAAAGTATGATTTCGGTTGTCGGTTGGCGACGATGCTACTAATTCTCCATGGATTAGTCGAAAATGCAAATAATTAATCACATGGTGCGCAAGTAACTAATATGCACGTATCCAGTAGTCGTGAATGAACACATCTTGCAAAAATGGGCTGTCTCCATCTCTCTCGCATAGACATTTGAATACTGAATGAGTATGAAACCAATGCGTGCAGTGTTGTGTAGTACTACCAGACGTGCATAGGTAGGTACCGTATTTTTGGGTGTATATCCCCCCTGAGTATATCCCCCCCAGTGTATAACCCCCCATTGGCAAAACATAAATTTTGCCCAGTGTATATCCCCCCTGGTGTATAACCCCCCATGTACTGGAAGGTACCTAGCCTACCTATGTAAGCTGGTCATTAGCTAGCTATAGCTACTCCTACACCAAGCCACTATGCCTATAAGCTAAGCTGAGCATGTCTTGTACTAGAATAACCCTGTTTTGACCGCGATTATGCCCTAAAACACTTACTTTTGACCTCAAAAACATGCCTCTACACACCTCTCACAAACAAAAATTTTGTCCCATGTATATCCCCCCCCCCCCCCCAGTGTATAACCCCCATCAGACCTCTCGATTTTTGTATAGCCCCGGGGCTATACACCCAAAAATACGGTAGGTGCTTTATTTTTTCTTTCTGCTGTATTGCTATGTCAGACATACAGTTACAGTAATGCCAGGCTTTTACTGAGCTTATGTATTGCACATGTTTCTTTGCGCCATCATTTCTAAATCCTATTTCATCCCTTTTAGCGGTCACTGGTCACACATTCTCTTTCATCCTTGAACCCCTCGCCTGCACATTGATTTTGCCTCGAAGTTGGAAAGCAGGCATACGCGAACTGTGCTGCTGTCGGGCCACACCGTGTTCCACCCGGATTCGGAATCCCTTGCTGGCTGAACTGGCTCTGGCTGGTGCGATCCAATCGCTGCAGCCACAGTCGCATTTCGTTGCGGACGGAGTCGTAAGTTTTGCCGCGGCAATCTGCGTCCTTCACACACCTGGAATTCGCGTATTTAACCGACACCCACCTAGCCTGCGGCACCACGGCAGTTTACATGAACCGCGGGGGCGCTATGGCGCGCCAACACCTGCTTTGTGGTGGTCATGAACTCCGAGAGTCCTATAATATAAATATGTTCATACTAAATACTGTACACCTACATGTTCAATAGCGGAAAGTGCTTGTACTAATGAATCTACTTGAATATTTTAAACACATTTGAAACAAATCAAAGATAACAAACAAGCAAAAAACAAAGATATTTTTTATCATTGTACTGTATGCTATGCATGCATTATGTTTACATTATATTGACCTATGCTTTGACCAAGTGGACTACTTTGCTTTTGCACTAAAGTGATACAAATATGGATTTAGACAAGCACTGATGATAAGAATACCCTCCAACCATTCAAACTTACAAAAGAAACTTGCACAACTGTCAATATCTCTCAGACTGCAGAGACTGTAAAAGAGTGCATTCAATTGATAGGGCATCCAGCACAACACATAGCTAAATACCATCCTTAGGGTCATTTTCAGCAGGCGACGCTTTATCAGAGCATCCCTGTGACGACCTTTCTTCTTTCTGGATTTCTTTTTAAAGCTAGTACTCTGTCTAGATCTGGCCTGAGATGATCCACAAGATGATGATATTGAAAATAAGCCATTTGTGGCTGCCAAGCATGATAGGCGGGCTACAATGGATGGGCGGCTTTCAACCTTTAGATTGTAGGTGGACTGCTGATCCTCATTACTTTCCTTCTCTGAAGGAATAGAGAGCTTGTGAGTTGGCAGGGCATGGTTTGCTACTGCTGGCTTATGTACTTGTACTACTGCTGGTATTGGTGAACTCAGCCGATAGTCACTGATGGAATGATGACTGGCAAGATCAGCAGGACTGCACGGTGATGGTGAAACCCTGGGTGAAACAGCTGTGTGGTAGATGCTAGTCATCGAGACTGCTCTCTTGATGGACTCGTGTTCATCCACAATGTGAATGTGAATGTATTCACTGGCGATATGCTGTGGCGTTTCTTTGTCAACCACTGCTGCTGAGGATGGTCGACTGATTTGAGTTTTACCCTTCAGGTGGTTGCGTATGGTCAACTTCTTGGTGACACTGATGTGGATACTGATAGAAATCAATACTATGAGAAGGAGGGGCATGTAGAAGATGGTGATGGTGTGATAGAGGGAATACCAGATGCCGAACAGTTGGTCAGAGGAGTAGATAAATATGCACTGTTCCACGCTGCCTGTTACCAGTGAGGGGATGAATTCAGATGGGACCACCATGGTGCCATTCGTGAATAGTTGAGGTGCAGCCAACATTCCTGCTGACAGCCACCCGAAACAAATCCAGCGTTTCACCCTCCCAGCCTTTTCGTCCACAACTATCCTGAGTGGATAGCGAATGCAATACCACATGTCCAAAGCTATGATGACTGTGAGATGCGATTGCGCTTGGAATGCAAAAGTGCTGACAAATTTGAACAGTCTACACAACACGTCGCCACCATACCAGAAGAAACTGATTTGCCAAAGTGACTTGGCTACACAGTAGAAGCAGAGAATGATCAGGTTGGAGAGTGTGAGATGCAGGCTAAGCAACAACAGTCGATAGCTACTTGTTGTGGCTGATAAGCTGATCTTTCGTTGAGGTGTTTGATTTCTACTTGCACAGAGGTCCCGCACATTTTGGTACAGGGTCCTCACATTCCATGGAGTTCCCACGATGAAAAAGATGATCTGATAGGCAATCTCCACATAATGCACCTGGTCACACCATGATCTACTGTCATCTTCCTCCACAGAGTCAAAATAATTGGTAATGTTCTGCATCAGGAACTGCCAGCAGTATTGTCTGGTGAAAGGAAGATAGGAAAAAGCTACAACACTGTCTGGTCTGTGTCTTCAGGCTAAGGAACAGTATGCTCAGACAGAACTTCCTGATGATGATGGGATGGCGATGGCGAACTAGCGTGAAGAGAAACATGTACGCATGTCTAGATAGATGGATATGACATTTTTCACTGTCACATTCATGCATACAAGTAGTTTTTGTCATGATCATTTTTTGCACGTGTTCATCTTCCCGTGAATAGAAGGGCATGAAGATGCCTTAGAGGGTGGGTTAAATAGGCTTCAAATGTCCCCACTGTCACTTCCGCCTGCATCAATGCTCTTTCAGGAATAATGGATTTTGGTTTCGTTTAGACTTTTAATTTAAGCTAAAGCCCCCTCAATGCAAGAAGATGCCAATTACTTATGCAGAGACGGCAGATGCCTCAGAGGCATCAGATACATCTCTCAGATACCGTATTTACCGGTGCATAGCCCCATGGGGGTATGCAAAAATTGAGAGGTCCCATATGGGGGTATGCATAGGGGGGGGGGGGGGTTATGCATTGGGGGGGGGGTTATGAATGGGGGCATTTTTTATGTTTTTGAGAGGTGCGCAGAGGCATATTTTTTAGGTCAAAAGCACGTGTTTTAGGGCATAATTGAAGTCAAAACACGGTTATTCTAGTCAATACACCCCCAGGCAGGCTTATAGGCATCTTAGCTTGGTGTGGGAGTGGCATGGGTACTATATGACCAGCTTACATAGGTAGGTTCAGGTACTGTACAGTACATATGGGGGTATGCATAGGGGGGGGGGGGGGGTTATGCATTGGGCATTTTTTATGTTTTGCCAATATGGGGGTATGCATTGGGGGGGGGGGGGGTTATGCGTGGGGGGTCTTACCGTAAATACGGTAATGCATAAAAAGGGACAAAAGGACACCGCTGTAGTGTCACTATGAGTACCTTTTATCTCTTTCTTTGATTACGTATACTCACCCACTGTAGTACAAAGGGCTATGTGCCATGAATGCTACATTACTATGCTACATATACATATGCTACATACGAGTGTCTATTGTAAAATATAACATCCAGATCACGCTTTGCCCTGTAGAACATCTTGCAAGTTACACTCTGGCATTGTCACCTTGAGACTTTCAGTAGTAACCTGTAAATAAATTACAACAAAAAAGACTACACGGAAAAACTTTACCTCAGTGTCGTGCTTGTGATGTGTCATGCGCTCGTCCCCTTACCCTTGTGACAAGACTCCATGCTTCTGCACCACACTGCTCCAGAATGATTGGGTGACTGCACTGCAGATAAGTTCGCATAACTGAACACAATTTGCCAAAGTATTCTTCAGAGCGTGCCGGATCGTACTGCAGCTGGTTGATCTCGGCAGTGGCTGCGTTCTTGCACTCAATGTAATTTTCCAAGTTTTCAACCTACATTACAAACATTAAACAAAAATGCCCGGTAAATACGTATGTACGGGCTATATGGATGACTATGCTATGCTTACCGGGCTATGCACCGGCAAGGGCGCCCCCACCAACATCGACACACCGCTCACGCACACTTCCAAACACATCCACTCTCCCGTCTTCTCTCCCCCCCCCACACGAGACCCCACCCCCATACGGGGGCGCACCACACACCCATACCCGGAGGGCACACACAAAGAGGGCCCGGCCCGGGCACACCCCACACCACACGGCCCCGGGCCCCCCCGCCCCCCCCAACCCAACCACCCCCCTGTATGTGTCTGTATGTGACGAGACCCCCTGTGACGAGACCCTCTTTTGTATGGGACGAGACCCCCACCGGCTTATTTGCCAGTCAACAGTTGCCCGCCATTTTCGGGGTACCCCTACATTACATACATACTGTACATACCTTGGCAAAGCAATTGACATGACTGGAGAAGAGCTGGTAGCCATCGGTGCACATGTATCCATAGCTGGCTTCCATAGCTTCAATGGACAAGCTGCGACATCCGACGCTTTTTGCACACAAACGGAATTCCCCGTAGAGGTCGCATAGCTGGCGAAACACTTGAGCTCCTTCCAAAGGCAACAGGCCATTGTTCTGCAAGGTTGTAGCAAAAGAGAGCATGGGGCGCAGACATATCTCCACCTCCTGCTCCTGGGCTGAATTGCAATCAGACGGAAGTTGTAGGCCGGCCGTTGTCACTGCAAAAAGATGGACGACTGTCAATTATCATGACAACAACAATACATACTCCAAGAAGCCTGTAATTTGGAAATAACAGGTGTCAAAAGTTGAAAGGATTGGCTTTTTTCTTGATATTTGTTCAAGCGGAAGTGATAGTACATTATAGCTTACCCAATGCATGATTGGCGAGGAGGAGCAAGGAAAGGCTAATCGGGATCCAGTGGAGGAAAGAGGAGCTCTCTCCTGGTAGTAGACCTCCCATCACGCCTTGGTTCCTCTGCGACTGTCATCAAGAGAGAAGCCGACAATACGCCGAAGGAGAGGGAAGAAGCAGCTATACAAGTAGTTAGCGGAGCGCAAAATGAGCAGCCACAGCCGCTCGAGGGGGGTAACATGCCGCCGCGCAGCGTGAGTTGATATTATGAGTACGCGCGGATGTGTATCGTATGTACGTGTACAGTATGTACGTATTATTTGGTAAATAAGCGATTGATAAGAAAGAAAGAGAAGCCTGCGCTGTGAGATGAGAGGCGGGTGGGCCTCCTGGAATCAATTTGGTCGCAAGAGAAGAGGGCTGCGGGCGGGCCCTAAAAAGGCGCTCTAGCATCCTCATCAGTCGTTCAGACTCAGAGAGGAGGGGAAGAAGAATGCACGGAGGGACACTCTAAGAAATGGTTGGCCATTTTGTGCTGCGGTCATGGCTCCATGAGCGACCAGGTGCAATAATTTGCACTGATCGACAAAACAGGGTAGTCTTGACCCTTTGCTACAGTACCCTTGAGCCGTCAATGGGCTCATCGCAGTTGAGACTGACACTCACACATCTTGCGACTGACAGTCACATATCGCAGTCATCATAACACGCAGTCACTTGAGACTGACTCCGGCGAGTGCGGCGAAGGAAGTGGCGTGGGTCAAGTCGGTAAAATTATGCTAAACATTCTTAGACTGTGGTATCGTCTCACTTCACTTTTGTGTCACTTTTCTTGCTAAACAAACTGGAAAACTGGGAGTTTGAGCCACACCATGCATGCGTTTCTTATCAACGCCGTACCAGTATGTCTCTGTCGAACTCGTATGCTTTTTCTAAAGTAATTTGTTCTGCAAGCATGTGAAACGTTGGTGAAATAAAGTTACGATGGTGGAATAAAGTTGTTAGGCCAGCGACCGGTAGTCAAGTGATAGCATCGTATCGTACTGCTTGCTGTATGTAATGTAGTACTGTCCCATCTCTCCAGAGAGCCGAGTGACGTAATTTTTAAACCCGGCTGAAGGATAACTGATATCTGGAATTTACTTTATCGGCCTAATTCCAAGAAGGGAGATAAGCCTCGAGCTTAAAAGTGGATCATCGGCTGTTCAGTGAAATTATGTCGGTTAGAGCAATAAAGCGATGAAGAGATAACGGCACTCAGAAATTTGCGGAAGCTCATTTGGGCGAAAGAGAGAGATCCCGCTATCGTTTCGGCTAATTTTTTCTTCGAACTTCCGCTGGGTGATAAACGGAGTAAAACATGATCAAATTACATCAACCAACTCTGCTGATGCGGCAAAAGCACTCTGCGTAGTCCACTACGCAATTGCGCAAATAGCGGATAAAGAAACCGTCCTCCAAAATGCACCCACTTTTTTATTTACAGCAGTATGACCACAGCAGTGTACTGTATAGGACGGACGGGCACACACATAACGGCACAATTCGTAATCGTTTACCTGTTGCTCATAAAAAGTGCAGACGACTTACACTACTTTTTGCATGCATTTGTGTAACATACGTACGTACAAACAGGATGATTGCTTCACGTTTCATCCACAAAACTGGGCGGCTGATTGCAATTGTCTTCGGCGCAACAACCAATGACTGCATCGCTGGAGTTTCCGAGGACGTGGAGTCGCCACCAGTTGCGAAGAGGCTCGACCACCTGCTCCTTCTTCGCATCCTCAGCACGGCTCAACTGACTCGCCACAAAGTCCACCTCTGCCAGCGTCACTGGCCGATAAGTGCCGGCCGAAATATGCAACGCTTCGCACCACGTCGCGTCGATGCAGCCGTAGAATCGGATTCACATGCAAACGCAATACCGGACGTTTAAACTAGCAACAATTAAGTTGCATGCAGGGATACCTATTCTTTTCCGCCAGCCAAACCAAATTTTGGATAGGTAGAAAGCAATGAAACAATAACGGTACATAATTGGCTCACTGCAACCGCAACGTACTAAGTACCTACACTATAGTTCCTGCTTGTGAACACATTGTTTGCAGTCGTTTTCGTTTATAGTTTGATTCAAAATATTGACAGTGTGCCGCCGAAACGTCGCATGATTAGATTTCGTTTGATGTGAATCCGGTATAATTTGCCCGCTCACTGCGCACCCGATCGTCGTTAACGAAGCACATGGCACCATTTGCGTAATCCTCAGTCGGACATTCGGCGTACAGTGTGATGCCTGTTGAAACGGCATTTGGGGTTTCAGCTCGTATATTGAAGGGGATTTTGAAGAAGTTGCCTACTCTTCGCTGATGGGTTGGACCGTCCACTTGCTGGTGACATCGGATGGCAACAATAACTCTTGGCATCTTTGCAAAAAGTAGTAGAAGTACGGGGACTACGATGAAGGATACAAACACTGTCTTTGAATTTCCTAATGCCATTGCCTGGATAGACAGCCTGGCAACTGAAACGGAACTGAAGAGCAATACATCAAATGCAAACTATTTCATGAAAAGCTTAAAGCTCCTGTGCTCTATGCTGCATGGGCTGGCTGGCTTTTGGAAAACCCAAACATTGACGGTTTTTTTGCATCAGCTTCTACCCCCATGCGGCAGAATATCAAATAGATGGATGTCTGCGTTGCATATGTCATAAAATCAAAGAACAAAAGGCGGCTTGTCAAAGTTAAAGCGGTAAAACGTAGAGCCAGCCCATCATATGGATTGCTGATAACCTTTGGGTCTGCAGCTGAACATAAACAGCACGCAAACACACGCACAAGGCACAACAATACCAATGTACTACAGGCTGCAGCCTATGTACGTACCGTACTGTAATCTTATACGACACGTATGTACGTACGTACACAACGTTGTACGTATGCCCTACTCTACATACACAGTGACATACGCTCAATGACAATAGAAAACGCTTTTACGTACAAAGAAGCTGATTGTCCGTCCCTCGCACATATCGTTGTTAAAAATGTCGACCAGTAGGAATGATTTTGATTATGATTACATCGTTGTGGGTGTCGGAGGCATTGGAAGTGCCGCCGTATACTGGCTCAGTCGTTTGACACCTGGATCACGTAACCAAAATTAATTAGCCGCTCGATTAGGTCCATTTTTGTTTACGGATAATTTACGGGTATGCTTACGATTTATGTATGTACGCTTTGCAGGCGTTCTCGGCTTGGAACGCTTTCAGTTGGGCCACACTAATGGCGGATCGCAAGATTACTCCAGAATAATGCAAGCCTAAACTCATTTATTCCTCATTGACCTGCCATCTGCAGCAAATATTTATTACTGAAAAGCGCATACATTTTTTTACAGAAGAAAAGTTTACGCTGATGCCCAGTTTTCAGAACTGGCCAGAGAAAGCTATCAACCGTGAGTTGAACGCATATAGCCATACAATATTATGTGCCGTATTCTTCTTCTTATTTTAGGTAGGTAGGTACCCCGGCAATACAGTATTATATTTTCTTGCCCATCTTTTTGCAGCTGGCACGAGCTTGAAGCTGAGTGCGGTCTGCAACTAGTGTACAAAACCGGCGGTCTATTCTGGACAACGCCGGATACAGGCCTGTCCTACGCAGCCAAACAGTACGAAGAGGCAGGCAGAGCGGCCGGAGCCAGAACTGAAGTTTTAGATGGCAACGAAATTAGAAAAAGATGGCCTCAACTGAATGTGGACTCCAGTGCTGTGGGTGGGTTCTGTTCTGGGTAGATTATATTTTTCCCGAGCGTTTATTATGCATGCATACATACACGTACAATTGGAATTGTACCAAGGATATTTCTGTAGATTTCAGGCGTGTTTGACCCTGATGCTGGTCTGGTGGATGCAGCTATGGGTATTGCGGCTCATCAGCAATGCGCCATTGCGCGCGGAGCGAAAATACTCAGCAATGTCAAAGTGGAGAAACTGGAGAAGCTGGATGGCGGTGGAATGAAGGTGAGCGAGCTTTCATTCAAGTGGATGCAAAATTAAATTTTCATGATAAAGTTGGTATCAATGGGTCAGACCAGATAAAGAAGGATGGTGAAACTTTTACCCCACAACGTTTCGCTCCACTAAACTTGGAGCATCATCAGGTGGAACTTAGAACGTTGGGTAAAAAAACCCAACGTTGGTTTTTACCCAACGTTCTAAGTTCCACCTGATGATGCTCCAAGTTTAGTGGAGCGAAACTTTGTGGGGTAAAAGTTTCACCATCCTTCTTTATCTGGTCTGACCCATTGATACATCAACTTTATCATGAATGCTACCGGCCAGCAAATTCCATTTCGAAAATTAAATTTTGGTTTATTGTCATCCGTTGTGGAAGTTAGAACATGCAGTGTGAGTGCAGGACCTCAGTTGCTGTCGCTCGTGCTGTACGAAGGTCAGGTACATACATACGTACTTACCTTCATATACTGTACCTTCTGTACACTGTTCATTCGTCTTTGCGTTTCCATGGCATAGATCATCGGCATTTATGTTTACCCGTAGGTAGTCACCAATCATGGATGTTTCACCTGTCGCAAAGTGATAGTCTGCAGTGGAGCTTGGATCAACCAGGTCTTGAGTTCAGTTGGTTTGCAAATCCCGGTGAAAGTCAGCCAAGAGAACGTCACATATCTTGCCACCCCTTACCTTAAAGATTTCAGCAAAGAAAAGTAGGCATAACGCCGCTTCCAACCAGACAAACTATGTATTCGCCTTACTCAATAAAAGGACGCGCATTCTCAACCTTCCCGCAGAAGCACGTGAAGTATTTACCTTCGTCTTTTATGCATTTGTTGTAAATCGCTTATGAGAAATAGAAAATACTCAAATGTGAAGGAGAAGATCGTCTTCTTCGTTCTTTCGCCTGTTTTTTATTTTCCTTTTTGTTTTTTCTGTATTTTTCTTGCAAGAGGTGTGCTTTTGTCACTTATGATAAATACTGCACTTTATTCTGCGGGAAGGTTGAGAAAGCGCGCCCTCTTATCGAGTAAGGCGAATAAAGAAATATTGCCTTTTTTCATAGTTTTCCAATCTGTCTGGCGGCGCGCAAAACTCGTGAGTTCTACATTCTACCAGTGCACGGAATCGCGGCGTTCAAGATCGGCATCGACGCCGAGGGGCCAGGCGTTACTGGCGACACGAGAAATTTCACGCCAGATCCGGAGCGGGAACGACTCTGCATCGAATTTCTTAGCAAATATATACCAAAAGTTGGTGTGCGGTAATATATAGTCGACACTTTTTAAAGCTGGTTAAGGTTACTGTACATTTTTTAATGCATTAAAATGTGTGTTTAGGCATTGGGGCGCATAGTGGAGACCAGAACTTGTCTCTACACCATGACCTACGATCGGAGCTTTGTAATCGATGACCTCTCAGTCAAAAATCATCCAGATGTATTGGTGTGCTGTGGAGCTGGACATGGGTTCAAGTAAATGAGTTTTCAAACGTACATATACATACGTATGGTACAGGAGCGCTAAAAATGCGACAAATTTTTCCTCAGGAAACTACCAAATCTGAAAGCTTAGTTCGTGAACTGAACCTTTCATCGACTGTTCAATTTATTTTGCGTATGCTAAGCTACATTTTGTCTTTATTAGGTTTGCTGCGCTGTTTGGACGCACATTAGCTGAAATGGCGATCAGAGGTAAAGCACAGGTGGATATCAGTCCATTTTGCCTCAACCGACCCGCCATCACCGACCCCAGTTTCAAGCCGGAGTTTCACGCGATCAAAGAACAGAACATCCATTGCAAACTGTAGTGTCAAGCTACGATATAAATTATGCCTAAACTTACTGAAAAAGAATGCGCTCACTCTCAAAATTTTGCTCAAATCTGATTTTTTATTGTGATATCATCCTCGCATATGTGGAATTGGCAGATTATTTTTTATACAGTCCGCAAAATAGTATACTTTACTTCGGTTCGCTCCGTCGACGAAGCAGCTCGATGAAAATGGAAATTTGACTACTATTGCACACTCCATGAGTCATGACATGAAGCCAATGACATCTCGAAAAAATCCAGTTTTGCTTCTACCTGTATGTAGGCTCCTGGATTGTATTCGCTATTTCCAATTCCCAGCAGAAGCAAGCCAAACAAGCGCATCCTAGCCACCCAGACTATTACGTACTGTACGTAGTGTATGAACCTCTATACATGTGATCAACATTGATGACCATCATACTGGCGGTTGCCCTGTTTCACACGTTGTTGTGTCGCTCGCTGGTGCATGCGTTTCCTATATGCTTGTGCGTTCTTGCAAAACGGTAGCCCCACTACAATATAATCTTAATGGCAGCTGCACCTGCAGAAGTTTTCTCAGTAGCAAATGGCAGCCTCAGAAGTGCCATTTCTTCGCCGCGAAGCAGAAGAAGGGCATCTCCTCAGGCTGATCAAACTCAGTTTAGGCCGCGTCCAGTATGGGAGACCCGCTTCGGCAAACCATTTGCTTCCAGACGACCCTCCTGGCGCCAGTTGCTCAAGCACATCTTCACGGAATTGCTGGGAACAGCGCTACTGGCCTTTTCAGGTGTGAACCTTTCTGTGCCATGTGCATCTAACAATACGTACGGACCTCTATACTTTGCTAGAAACATCGAAAAATGAAACGCCTTTCTTTTTCCTTCAAGCCGTATTGTGTGCTCGAGATGTGGTCACAGAAGCAGCTGGAATTGGCATAACCGTGGCAATTTTGGTTGCTGCACTATCGCAAACCAGGTGGGTGTATTGTGTATTGTATTTTAAACGTACATTACAACACTGCAGCGAACAGTCTAATGTGGGCAGCTGCATGGAAATGATTGCACGTGTATGTACGTATGTGTGTTTTCATGTAGCGGATGTCACATTAATCCAGCCGTGTCATTAGCCGTATTTATTGCCGGTATTGGCAGTTTCACTTTGCTGGAATTTCTGCTTTACATTATTGTTCAGCTAGCTGGAAGCATAATCGGTGGAATATTTGCTCGGGTAAGCACCGCGGTTGTACAGTGGATATGTTGTGACTGTTATTTTTACTGCAACATCGCAGCTGTGAAACATAGACATGGAACATAACCGCGTGTGTTGGAATGATGGTTTTGCGCTTAGGCGTCCATCACTCATCAGTTGTACAATGAGACTTTGAATGGGGGTCTGACAGTACTCAAGTTGGACAGTGCCAATGTGGCTCAGGGAATCCTGTTGGAGATCATTCTCTCATTCCAGTTGGTTCTCATCGCACTGACAGCATCACAACAGCCAGCTTTTCCTCTATTTGTCGGCCTAGCAGTTTTCCTTGGCGTCATCATAGGGTACTGTGATCGAAGAAATCCGATTCTAGATACAGTAGGTATGGTTGAGTCGATAGTCAATGTGTCATGATTACTGTTCTTTCCAGTGGTCCCATTACTGGGGGCAGTATGAATCCAGCTCGCTCATTCGGTCCAGCCGTCGCTTACGAAATCTTTATTGACGACGACGGTGGCTTCGACTATCATTACATTTATTGGATCGGGCCTTTGGCTGGAGCGTTGTTGGCTGCTATAGCTTGGAAGTAAAGCATATTCATGCATAAGGTTCCAATATTCCGTCCAGATTTATCGCCACAGTACAGTACGTAAAAAAACCCCCACGATTTTTTTAAAATTAAAATTTGACAAAGTCGACGTTTACATTAGGTTTTTATTCGCCGACGAGAAGCACAAATGGCAGCTATTCGAGCGGATTTTTGGAGCCAAAGACGAGAATTTCGTGGAGAATCGAACCGGAGTGGCGTTGACTGGCGCTGCGCCACGCTACTCCATCAAACGCAATCCAGTGATCGAGTTGCAGTCGCAGAGGCGTGCAGCTCGTAACCCGTACGATCACGGACTGAGCCCATCAGTGGAGAGCACCCTGAAACGACGCCCGCCACCCCCCTCCACCACTGGCAGGTCTCATCCATGGGACCCGTATGAATCTTACGCGGCTCAATCCACCTTACGATTACCCTAATTCCTCATGCTTATTTCCTCCAGATGGATCAATAAGCAACAGGCAAGTAGGTAACAACAATTTTATTTCCGAAGACGACAACAGCAACAACAATTAACAAGCATCTTGGCACACCGTCAAGGAGCAAACCAAGTCAAAGCTCAAGCAAGTGGTGGCAATTTATGACAGTTGCAACAATCGTGACTACTACAGTAAATCCCTGTGCGTCCGAAACGCCTTTGCACCGGTAGTAGTACGTAGTTACGTACTAAAGGCACGTGTTAAGATCACTTTTTTGAAATGCGTAGCTTACGGTGAGCAGTTCCTTGCCTGAGTCTTAGCGTAAGACAGGTCCGGCAAAAGTACGGTTGCTTCGGATGCTCGAAGATGCAGTTGTTCACGAAACAATCAGTTTCTCTAGCGCATCTCCCATGCGCGTATATGCACCATGGCACACAAGTTCTTCTTTCGCTGCAAGAAACAAATGCTATACATACCGTAAGATGCCTATAAGCCTGCTTGGGGGTGTATTATATTAGAATAACCCTGTTTTGATCTCAATTATGCCCTAATACACATGCTTTTGACCTAAAAAATATGCCTCTTCGCACCTCTCAAAAACACATAAAATGTCACAGGCATAGTCCACTAGCATAAGCCCCATATAGGACCTCTCACAAAGGCAAATATTACCTTACGCAAGCGTACAGCCTTACCGCGGACTTGCACATGCACACGCAGTATGTTCGAGCAGTACGTACGTACAGTACGTATTATCTTAGCAACTACATAGCAGTACCTGAGTGCAACGCATGGAGTTAATTTGTGCGTGTGAGGACACACAACGATCTGCATGGCTTTTTCTTGGTCTTCCGAGAGACACTGAAACCATTTGACAGGCAGGATATACGTATGTATGTAGCCATGTCCCACGCCACGATTCGTTAGGCCAAAATATTGCATTCATTCGTACTGTAGGCTATACCTTCCTGGGAGTATCAAAGTGGCAGACGTGGCAGAGCTTCCAATGGTCATCGTGCTCGAAAGGACATCTGTTAGCCAGTGGACAGTTATTTCTCTCAGGGCAGTTGGGATGTCGATAGGTGCAAAGGCGACCCATGCAGTGTGGAAACTTTCTGCATAATAGAAGCAAAACGCACTGGCGCATTGTATGTGTACATTAAAATGTACCGAATTCTACTGACTGAGGGAAAAATGCATTGGTACCGTAAAGCTAGGTACGATGGGGTGCTCGACTTACGTACACAACCCGTTTCGTACCCCGGTTTTCGTACCCTGCTCGTTTAGTACACTTTGCAGTTGGTACCGGACCCACCTGGTACACTCCTCGATTCGTACCCCAATTTTACGTACACAATTTGCTAGCAATGCGTTTCGTACACTTGCATCTGGTACACGAATTGTTTCGTACATTCTATGGTAGGTACACTTCCCAGTACGTATACGCATTATTCTTCAGTCCTTGAAGAATGAATTTTCATTGGTGCGTCAGTGATCAATTGTGCCAATAGGCCAACTCAGGCATATGCTGAGGCTTAGGCTTTGGCTGAGGCTTAGGGTTAGGCTGAGGCTTAGGGTTAGGCTTAGACTGAGGATTAAGCTGAGGCAATCTGGGGCCAAATTTTGGGAAAATTTTTCCTTCTCAACCTGCATCCAATCCACTAGGCTTTTCGTTATGAGCAGAACGACAGTTTTATGATGACGTTTGTTTCACTTAGCTACTGTTGATTACGACAAGCATGTATGATTGGAGTGACCTGTAGGTACAGTAGCTGTGCAAATTTGTGTGTGTACGTATCGCTAAGTGTACGAACAAAAAAGTGTACGAATCGGGGGTGTCAAATGTACGAAATGAAAGTGTACCGATCAACAAGTGTACGACAAACGCAGTGTACGTAATGGCATGGGTACGAAAGTGTAAGTGTACGAAACGTGCGGGTACGAATCGGCAGTATACGAAACGGTGAGTGTACGTAATGCGAGCAGACCGCTACGATTCTTAAAGGGGAACGAATTCGGGTAAGGCCCAAATCATTAAATAGAAAAAATCTCAACGCAAGTCCCATCCCTCTATTGCGTCTCTTGACAGCAGATCAGTGAACGCACTCTGTAGCCCCTTGCACCATCTATTTTTCTACCCTGTGCTCCTTTGCTTCTCCTTTTTGTTGATAAAGTTTTTTATCTTCATGCCTGGAGGCCAACATGTCGTTGCGCTTAGCCATATTTCGTCCACGTCCACATCATGGACGAAATATGTGCTAAACTGCCAACGACACCTGTTTTTTGGCCTTCCTCCAAGGCAGGAAGATACAGCAAAACTTTATACAAAAAAGGAGAACGCAGAGCACAGGTGGTAGAAAATTATTCATCGGTGATGGTAACGAGCACGTGCTCTCAACTGTTCCCGTTCATGATCAATTTGCTGTACAGCGCAAGGGTGGGACTTCTTTTGTTTATGCTCCCGAAGCCGGCCCCAGCCGCCCCCCCTTAAGATTTCCTAAACTTTTTGGAAGACGGAAAACCGATCGATAATGCGTTGGGTGATGCTGCGTTTGATAGTGGAAAGCCCGACCGAAGGAGTGACCAGAGAAAATGAACGCCTCTCCTCCGTCTTTCAAACATTTGAGGCAACTATACTATAGGTACCTTACCTGCATGGCTGACGATTGTGCTCACACCGACGCCAGTTGTTGCGAACATTTGGATCCCTGCGACTGTTGTTGCCGCGATCTTTCTTCCCACCTGACGCCGTCGGTGGTATCCAGTTGTTTTTGTTGCCCTGTGCTTGTGGCCCGGTGTTTCTGCGGCCCAGTCTTGCTCCGCGCTCACCATGCCAACTGGAGCTGCCAGCATGCACACCAGCAGAGTTGGAAGACCTTGCTCTAGCCACTGGGGCAGCCGAACTCGGGGCAGATTCTTTTCTATTCTCTTGGGCTAAGTTGCTACTTGATGAAGATGAACTCGTAACTGCGGCCGTCGCAGTTGATAACGATGCCGTATTCACCTTTTGCACACCGACTGCTCACATTCGCGGTGACGACTTAGTGGTTGAGTGAGTAGAGTATGATGCTTCAAAAGATATTCAACCCGAATAAAACATAAAAATTCAGTATTTACCCCTACTAGAACCAATTCTCCAACAAGTCTATAAGATCTTGACGGAAATTGGCGGGCATCGCGGGCAAAATTGGCAGTCGGCGTTCCAATGTGAACACGGCATGAAGCTGGCGTGGCAACTTCTGTTCTCGCCTTTTTCAAGGTTGGAAAAAGCGCAGAGACGGCACCTTGAGCAGCTGCCACAGTTTCCGCAGTGAAAGCTGGGGCGATTCTTTTCAGTGGATTGGCGGGTTGAACTTGCTTGGAAGGCGGCAAAGGTTTGGGATGTCCATAACGATCCACCCAGTGCTCCAATGGATGTTTCCAGAGCTTATGTATCTCCAGCAACGGTTCAGATGGAATACTTTTGTTGCAATAAGGACACACTATTCCAATAAGGACAATAGAAGCCATGGCCACCGCGGGGTTAGATTACGCTGGACTGGACACTTTACAAGCGCAATAAAACAAAGTTGATGCACCTCCAGCCGTCTTTTTCTTCGCTGACTGTTGAAAAAAAAGATTTCAAACGTTTGCACCCAACACCGAGGACTGAGAAATGTGGATTGAATACGTACGTAACGTGATGCCAATGTATGCTTTAGATGAAAGTGAAATACAGCTGGCGAGAGTTGCGTCAGGTGTAAAGCGATAAATGCAAAATTGATCAGATTTTAAGGAAGAGGAAAGTTCCTCCTGTTTACTGTATGCGTGATGCGAATGCGATGCTCGCTGCATCAACCCTTTCACACTACATTATGAGGGTGCGAGGTTTCAGGACCAGAGTACGTACGTACAGCAGCACTATAGCAACAATCGTTGAAAACGGAATGGGGAACTTTGCAAGAAGCAGCCCGATCTACAACATTAACCAGCTCCGATATGGCCTCGCCCGTTCGTTGCGCCCGCGGGCCGCCTGAAGCGTCGGTCGAATGAATAATTTTCTCCTGTTTCAGCCGGCGCTTCCTTTCGATCCCGGGCGGCCCGCGGGCGGTCATATCGGAGTTGGTTAAGCAAGAATCAATCAAGGTACGTAGGAACTGTGGTATTACTACCGCGTTCATACATTCAAAAACTCTACTCATCATGCTTTTCCACCACACCGTATCGTATTTACCGGTGCATATAGCTAGGAAACAATTTTTCCGGTAAATACGGACGTTACTTTTACTGGCACAACAGGCAACAAAATCAACGACCCTTATCAACAATAAAGCTGAGAGAAAAGAACAACAACATGTAGGCCTACGTATAAAATCTTCGCGTCCCGATGACATAACTTCAGCGTCATATCAACTGTTGGCCACTATTTTCACTTGGCATCAATACTCATCTTCATCATCCGGCGAAATGTAGATGTGCGAGCATTCATCGCAAAAGTAGGCGACTTCATAGGGATGCTGGAAGATGCAGTTGCGGTAGTTGCGACATCTGCTGCCATTCCTGCAGACACCGTGAGATTTGCCGCAATTCGCCGAGTCGCATTTTCCAGTGTCTCTGCAATTCAACACGTACTTAGCTCAGTCAGTTGCAGTCAATGAAATACTGGATGCTGAGTTTTCGTTCGGTTGAGCTGCAACTATGAAAGCCTTTAGGTTAGCTAATTGTATAATACTTTCTGTACAACTGTGTATTCGTGGTATGTGCAGTACATTGGTCATGGCACACCTGAATGAAGGGCATTCGTACTGCGTTTCATGAGGACAAACGACAATGTGCATGGCATCCATTTGTTCTTCCGTCAGGCACTGCAAGCAAAAACTCCAATATTTAGGTTGGATTGAGCAGCCAAAGTAAGATCGGGGGGGACAGATAGTCGTGGCCTCTCTGGGCTGCTGCCAACTAGAAGGCAGAGTTAGGCGAGGATGTCCCCAGGGTGGTGTACTCTCTCCTCTCATGTGGAATCTGACTGTGGATTCCCTGCTGGGTGAAGTTAGCTATCTAGGGGTTCATGCACAGGCGTACGCAGACGATGTGGCCATCTTGGTTACAGGATTTTGCCTAGCCACTGTGTGTGGTCAGGTGCAGAAAGCGTTGTGGCAGGTGGAAGAGTGGTGTAATCGAAATGCACTCTCAGTCCACCCACAAAAGACAGAAATGGTGTTGTTTTCCAGGAAGAACACCATCGCAGGCTATTGGGGACCAAAGCTGTATGGACAGCAGCTCAGGCTCTCTCCAGAAGTCAAGTTTCTCGGGGTGATCCTGGATCGTCGGCTCACCTGGGAAGCTCATCTCAGGCGTTGCTGCTCAAAAGCGGTGGCTGCCTTCTGGCAGTGTCGCAGAGTGGTGGGTAAGACATGGGGTCTGGGACCAAAGGTAATGCGATGGCTGTACATAGCAGTCATTCGCCCAAGAGTCACCTATGCAGCGGTGGTGTGGTGGAACAGGGTGCAGCTGGTCACTGCGCAGGCAGCCCTGGACAAGGTCCAACGGTTGGCTTGCCTGGGCATTACTGGATGCATGCGTTCCACTCCCACTGCTGCATTGGAAGTACTGTTGGACTTGCGTCCCCTCTGGTTGCATGTGATGGGGGTGGCAATGGCCAGTTGCCATCGCTTGGAATGTGTAGAGCAGTGGGGACGGAAAAGCATTGAGATAGGGCACTCTCGTATTAGAAGGGTGATGAGAGAAGGCGTGTTTGAGTGTACACTTCCATGTGATCAAATGCGTCCTGTGTACAGATTTGTGAAGGAGTTTCGGGTGCGTATTCCATCCAGGCAGGAATGGCTGGCGGGAGGCGTACTGGACGAAACGGCAAAGGCGGTGTTCACAGACGGATCTCGCATCGCGGATTCAGCAGGAGCGGGTGTCTACTTCGGCCAGGAGGGGGAGGATTTGCCTGTCCCACTCGGCTCGTTAGCGACGGTACCGCAAGCGGAAATGGCAGCCATCCAGGTGGCTGCCACAAGTAAGGCGCTATGGGAGTGTGAGGAGGATGCAGTGGTAATCTGCTCCGACAGTCAGGCTGCTCTTCTAACACTCTCGCAGAACAAGGTAAGCTCAAGGCTTGCAGCGGATTGCATGGACGCGCTGCAAGCCTTAGCTGAGACCAAAAGAGTGGAATTGGTCTGGGTGCCTGGGCATACAGGTATTCAGGGCAACGAAGAAGCTGATAGGATAGCTAGGGAGGCCGCTCAAACGGCTTTCATGGGTCCTGAGCCAGCTGTAGGTGTTGCAACCAGAGTAATAAAACAGGCCCTGTCTAGATGGCAGAGGCGGACCCATACTGAACAGTGGTGGGCTGCTGATATGTATAGACAGGCAAAAGAGCTGCTGGGTGGTCTCGATCCCAGCAGGGCAAAAGGGGCGATTCGTTGCTCTAGACAGAAGCTACGCCTGATCACTGGGGTGCTAACAGGGCACTGTACCCTTAATAGGCACCTGTGCGTCATAGGTGTGGCCCAAGATCCAACCTGTCCACTATGTGGGGAGGAGGAGGAAACTGCACTCCACTTCTTAGGGGAGTGTGTAGCGCTTGCATACCTTAGGGTTCGAATCCTTGGGAAGGACTGTCTTACCAGGGATGAGATAAAGGAGCTCTGTATGGCCGATGTGTGGGCTTTGATTAAAGGCTCTGGTCGGTTTCAGGGTATAGAATAAAGAAGACGACAAAAAACGGAAGCAGACGACAGACAGGAACAAGGGGATTCAGCTATGGTTCCACTGGAGAACTCCGAAGCTGCGCCGTCCACAAGTGGATGGCATCCCCCCAACCAGGACCAGGAAGATCGGGGGACTAGCATTATCAATCAATATGGGTGCACACATACGTACGTACAGTGGCGGTGTCATGTACTCAGAAATAATGAAAAAAGTCGATGCGCACCATCTCCCTTGCCTCTTCAGATCAGAAATGTTTCACGTTGCATACATTCCTCCAACCCAGCTTGCCCAGTCAAAAAAATTCCCCACGATTGTATGCATAGTAGCAAAGATTGGCACTGTTTCATTTACTGTGTACATAATACCCTACCTCGCGCAATTTTGAATGCGCGCCAATTTCTAAAATGCAAATTTGAAGCTGGCAGAATTATGGAAATGCCGTCTCTGATGAACTGGTACCCAAAATAATCATCGTATTACTTGTTCTGCTTCTGCAGTAAGCTCCAAACCTCAATTATAGTTTGGCGCGCATTTAAAATTGCGCGAGGTAGGTTATGTACACAGTAAATGAATCAGTGCCTATCTTTGCTACAATGCGTACAATCGTGGGTGAATTTTTTTGACTGGGCAAGTTGGGTTGGAGGAATTTATGCAACATGAAACATTTCTAATCTGAAGAGGCAAGGGAGATGGTGCGCATCGACCCTTAAATGTCGGTCCACTGAAAGAATGTGGAACTTGACGTACAGTACGTATACATAGAAAACACATTACATTTTTGGGGACGTAGTAGCGACACTGGTGGCACACCTTCCAGATGCTCCTGTGTTCGAAGGGACATTTGATTTTCCTGGGGCAGTTGTCCCCTTCTGGACATTTGGGGTGACCGTAGGTGCAGAAGCGACCTCTGCAGAATGGAAAACTTCTGCAAGACGGCGACACAACTAACAAGAATGTACATGTAATGTACTATGACTTGTACATACCATATACATACCTCATATGCACTATTGCTAACCTATGTACCTACCTATTGTACGTACGTATATGTACTGTACTGTACACTGTAAATGAGGAAATTTTCGGATAATTCGGATTCGGACAAAAGACACTTCCAAAAATTTTAGCAGCACGCATATATGATGCTATAGCATGCCTCAACGCACCAGTCATTTTGTACTGTCCGAAAATTTCATTATTTTTATTGATAATGTAGCAAATAGTTCTAACTGGGTACTTACATGTTGACTCTTCTGAGTATTGAGTATCCATCTACGTGCATTGCTTGTTTTATCATATGTTCATACGTTATGCACGCGGAAAAGAAGCTTTGCTTGCTTGCTATTTCAGCAGAGGGTAAGTCGTTTCCTCGACAAATGACCAACCAGAAAGATATCCCTGTTCACAGTACGTACCTAACCTACCAACCAAAACCAATCAACCTAACCTGCATTGCTCCAGATTGTGATGACATCGACGCGGCAACGGCTGCAGTGTCTGCTTCTGTCGCGATCCTCCTCCTTCTCCACCTCTGCTCGCAGTATCCTTGCTCAAGCCACCATTATACTTTCTACAGTACGGATCTGCACTAGCTAACACCACACAAAAAATAACTCAGGATCTAGCCAACGTAGCGCAAAGCGGTTAAAAATCTCTCGATAAGTTTCAGCGGGATTGAACATAAAAAAACCGCATGCGTCTCTGTGTCGAGAAATCGCCAAATTCCTTAAGTACTAAAAATGAACACTTTTTTCGATTATTCAACATAAATAAACAAGCCGCAAAAATTTTTTCATTAAAACTAGCCTATCCTATGTAAAATTTGGCGCAGATTTCAATAATAGTATCGTTGATCCAAAAAATTTAACCCCTACCCTTAGTATATTTTCAGTACTTAAGGTCTCACGCTATAGTTTCGGAGCCAATTTTGAGGCTTCGTCGTAGCCGTTGTACGCAAGATAAAAGTGATCCGTCATAATGTGAATAAAGTATCATTCTTCCTCTACACGTACACCAAACGGCAGCGCCAAAGCTCTTGTATTCGGCGCAGTACGACACGCCGAAGAACACCATAAAAACCATGCGATTTGGGTGTTCCGAAGGAACCACTGGGTATTTTTCAACATGCGGCACACCATTCAACGCGTCTTGACGAGAGGAATCGATCGGTACCTGCGGCGCCTCTCTACGTTGCCTCTACGCAAAGTTATCCAAGAAAAACATGTTTGAAAAAGTTATCGTTTCAATCAAGAATAGCGCCACGGAGAGGCCGTTTCAAGAGGCGCTCTATGGCGCGTCAAAGAGATCGTGTAACAAGCTTTCGATCGATATCTTGATCTCCTCTCAACTCGCTTTCGTTGGCTCAGGAGAGCCTGGACCGAATTTATCAAGAAGTCCATGCATAGACAGTTGTCCCTGCATAGTACGAAGACGAGCGCAGAGAGCGCGACTGGAGCGGAAACAGCGAATGGAAAACAAGCAGACGGATGATCGTATGGTGTTAGGAAGTGAAAACAGCTGGAATTAGATATCACCAGATACTTCAGTAGTAGTACAGGAGTCCACGGCTCAGGGATCTATAGTGTGAGACCTTAAGGAAATTGGCGATTTCTCGACACAGAGGGCACGTAGACACATGCGATTTTTTTTATTTTCAATCCCGCTGAAACTGATCGATAGATTTTTAACCGCTTTGCGCTACGTTGGCTAGATCCTGAGTTATTTTTTGTGTGGTGTTAGTTAGTGCAGATCCGTAGGCTCGACCGCGGCATTCGTTTGGCCCAGAAATGGAGCTGCAGCCGATGTAGCGCAACTTCCTGCTCGCTGAACTTTAGGCTTGATCCAACACAGTGTGGAAGAAACGGGCGGGGGTGGAAGTGGTGGTGAAGCTTCCTTACTGCCTTCACAAAAAGGGCTGATACTTGCGCCAAAGTCACCAAAAACATAATCTTGGTATGGTATTGCCAATAAAGAATTGAGTGGGCTTCCACGAAACGTTTGCGCAGGCGCTGCAGGCGGAAGTTGCACTTCGTCCTTCCTGCTTCCTTGCACGAAAGTGCTGCTGTTGCTGCAGGGGGCTGTTAGCAATGGAACCGTAGTAGTTTCGGCGCGAGCTGCCGCTGTCGGCGCTGCTGCTTCCTTTCTCTCTGTAGGACCCAGGCAGCTGGAGTTTGCAGACTGCGATGAGATTGATGATGAGCTAACTGCAGCTTCCGAAGAAGGTGCAGCTTCCGTTCTTGACCTTTTCATTGGTGGAGCAACGAGCGAGGCCACAGTTTGCTCAGTGAAAGCACGAGCGTTTCGTTTCGCGGGATCTCGCTTGGAGGACAGTGCTGGAACCGGAACAGAAGACTTCTTCGGGCTTCCGCGTCCATAGCGATCCACCGAGTACTCCAGTGTATGCTTCCATAGGTGATGAATCTCCAATAACTGTTCAGATGCCAAATTTACATCGCAATACGAGCAAACCAGAGAAGAGGACATCACGCAACCGTGTACACAGCACAGCAGTGTGCAGATCAAAACTGCTTGAACTGACAACGACAATGAGCTTTCACTATTTCAATCCCACACCCGCACCAGAAATCCATTTCGGACCCATCGAAAATGATCTGCACTAACTCGTGTTCTGTCGTCCTGGTCCTCCACACAAGAACGACAGAGACAAGCACCAGACAACGAAACAACCACGAAAGAAAAAGAAAAAAAGAAAAAAAAAAAAAAAGAAAAAAAAAAAAAAAAAAAAAAAAAAAAAAAACAAAAAAAAAAAACCAAAAAACACACCTCCCCCCGCACACGCCACGCCCCCCCCCAACGGCCCCGATTAAAGGCAAGGGCTACCCCAATATCGACTTCGAATTTCGAATTCAAACCCATCCTATCAAAAACTACATTTTTATTCGAGTCTTTTGCAAAAAACCGCTTTTCAAAATTCCTATCCGTTCTCGAGTTATTCGATGATAAATGTTGCAAATTTTCAGTACTGAAGGCGACGTCGGGAACCTTACGGTAGGTCAGTTTTGAAAAGGGTTAGTTGGAAATACAGCGCCTTTGTTCCTGTTTTTGCTTTTGGGACTTCTACTCTATCTCTAGGGAGCCTGAAAAAATGTTCCCTACGGTCCGGGCCACAGTCCATGCAGCCGATGTGCTGCATTTGCAATTCTACCCTTTTCACTAGCCACGGAAACACATACCATAACGGTTCCCGACGTCGCCCTCAGTACTGAAAATTTGCAACCTTTATCATCGAATAACTCGAGAACGGATAGAAATTTTGAAAAGCGTTTTTTTGTAAAAGACTCGAATAAAAATATAGTTTTTGATAGGATGGGTTTGAATTCGAAATTCGTAAGTCGATGTTGGGGTAGCCCTTGCCTTTAAGCGAAGAAAGAATTACCATAGTAAAAAACGAAGACGACGACGGGCCATCATGTTGGTTGCGTCTTCGTTTTTTACGGTAATTTTTCGTTCGTTTCTGGACCAGGACGACGAAACACAAGTTAGTGCAGATCATTTCGATGGGTCCGAGGTCGCTGAGAGAGAATGCAATTTGGCTCATGTCCAACCATCACCAACTTTATATGCAAATTCGTCCGGTAAAGGTGTTACAAAATAACTGAATAAAATTGACCGCTATGACATAGCCTACTGGGCTAAACATGATGTTCCGCGATGTTCCGGTGGCATGTAGGTACGTAGATTGTTCAAATTTACAACGTTGCAGTTGTACAGAGGCTCTTGCAAACAAAATCGACATCAGCATCAGCGTAATCCCCGCTTCGGACTCATGCCGAACGAATATAGCGCCGTTGGCATTCGTCACAGAAATAGGGATAGTTGGGATGCTCCAGGATGCATGTGGGATCGGAACAGTTCCTGCCGAATCTGCAAGCTCCATGCCATTTTGGACAATACTTTTCACATCTGCTGGTGGCACTGAAAGAATGGGATTATGCTACTGCGAGTAGATCAGCCAGTACAACAAATACAGGGTGTTCCATAATAAACTCACCGGATGTTTGTGCCTCTCATTCATCAACCGAGCGTTCGATTTCAGTACGCTCTTTTACATTTGGTAGCTAAGGCTTCTAAAATGGTGCAGGCAAAATTTCAGCTCTGTACTCTTTCTAACAAGGAAGTTATGAAAGCTCAAACTTTTGGACACAAAAACTCATGTTTTTTTCACTATGGGGACTAAACCCGGATTAAGGCGGAAGTTAGCACTCTACGGACGAGTTTTTCAATTTTTCTTTATGCTACCACAGCAGATTTCGTTCTGCCGCATCCTGCGCAGGATATTGAACATGTTTTGAAATTGTATTGGCTTTGGAATGGTAGAATATGCTCTCCATTGTGGTAGAATAGTAGGCAAATCCTCGATTTCTGAGGTCAGCCTTTTTGAGCTGTTTGAGCCGCTTCCTGTTGGCCTAGAAAGTTGAAATTTTGTACGCATAAACTTTGAAGCCTTGGCTACTTAGTGCCAAAGACCGCATTTGAAAATGACACCCCGCTGTGGAGATAGAGACACAAACAGCCGGTGAGTATATTATGGAACACCCTATACATAGCATCAAGAGCCCATGATAGCATGCATACATGCTGTTGTAAATAAAACCAGCATCAAAGGGGCACTGATTGCTTTGAGAAGCTTACAGAAATTCTTCACATTTTGCTGTTTTCTGTGAATGAGGACAGATGACAATGCCCATGGCCAAAATTTGCGCACGGGGAATCCCTTTCTGAAAAGGTAAGGGCAGACAAATTCAGTTCAATGCTACCAAAAATATTTTTGATGCTACCAAGGATTCCATGAATCCGTGATGGTACTATGCAGATAATCATTCGTGGACCGCTAATCATTCAAATTCGCTCTTACATCTTCCGGCTTGTTCCAACGGCAGCGGTGGCAGAACTTCTCGGTGTCATTGTGGTCAAACGGACACATGTCCTTTCGGAAGCAGTACAATTTTTCTGGACAAACTGGATGTCGGTTGGTGCACAAACGGCCTCTGCAGGTCGGAAAATTCCTGCAAAAGCATAATGGAAGCAATAGCAAAGCAGCACTTGTGCAGAAGATTAAAAAAGAATACCAATATTATGCGTGCTATTGGCAATAATTCCACCAGTTCCCCAACCTGCACTGCATGTGGTTATGGCAGCATCTATGCGGCAATATTTTTGCTCGTTTTTCTCCCAGTCTGGTTCGAACATTCTTGACGCTTTTGCCACTGCTACCGCTGCTTGAGTTGCTGCAATGCAAATTGGAACGGGATGATGAGGCCCTAGATCTGGGCCTTGAAGACTCCCACTCATCAGCATCGTCCCACGGATGTTGCTCAGAAAACGATGACGTTCGCTCTGTTAGAGGACAATCTTGTTCTTGTTCCATACCAAGAGGTGAAAGAGTCCTCCAACTTCCATTTATTGAAGGAGTTTCCACCCTCGACGATTTTCGTAAAGGGGGGGGGGCGAGAACACGGAAGAACCCCCCGGGGGGGGGGACAGATCCACCCACCACCCCCCCCCCCCACCCCCCCCCCATGGAACATTATCCGACCCGTCAATTCTTGGACGTTTTCTGCTTGATGATCGAGTTTGCTCATTCAAATAGTAATGAGGATCGGCAGCCACAGCATTTGAGGCTCGAATTTGACTGTCTCTTGCTTGATTTTGCGGTGGCGGGTATCCGTTGCGGTCAACCCAATACTCCAATGGATGTTTCCAGAGGTTGTGAATTTGCAACAGCTGTGCAGATGGAATGCCGCTTTCATTGCAGAAGGAGCAGGTGATGGACATGATTTTCGATGGTCAACAAGGCAAAAGAAACTGACGCTCAACACTTTGAATGGGTGAGGAAGGTCAAAAGAGAAAGATTTGGAGTGGAGGCAAATTTTCTTGCGCCAGACCACACGAGCGAGCGCCTGCTGGTGAAAATGAGCAAAGGGGCCGGCCAGGCAGGCTCAGGTCTCAGGTCATCATCATTATTACGTACACGTACTGCGTTTGCCGGTAACCTTACGTATGCGTACGTACATACATATACTACTAGTACTTGCGCATGCCTCTAAACAGGACCAGAAGCGTGTACACAGTGGCGAGATGACTGGCCTTCAGAAAACCCAAGGATTTCTGGTAGCGGCAGGAAGACTCAACAAAGGAAGTGACTGCGATTGCTGTGCATTTATGCCGCCAAATAATGTACGTACGTACGTACTATATTCCACTGAATACCATCCTATAATACATACCCTATGAGTGGAGTGGTAGACGCTACTAGCACATAAACAAAAGTGAATTTCGTTTGCATAAGCGGTTCCTATACATATTGTACGTATTTATGAGACGTTTTCTGTAAGGATTGAGAGTAGCCTGTAGTATAGGCGGATAAGGGGGGTACTTTTTGTGAATCGAGATAATATGCCTATCGGATTCCCCATCAAAAACTGCATATGTTGATGAAGTTTTAGGAAAAAATTTGTTCAGGCATCATCGAGATATTGATGGCTAAAGGTGGGCAGGTCGCATTTTTGCCGTTTTTCAACGTTTTTAGCCATATTTCAGCAACCGCAGGGCTTAGAGGGCTACAATTTGGTACACACATACATCCCATAGGGACCCAAGTCTGGACCAATTTTGAGCCCAATCGGCCACCTGCGTGGCGAGATATAACGACACAAAGTGCATTTCTGTATATTTTGCACCTGTTGCAAATTTAGTTTTTTGAATACCACGGCGTGAATACATGCCCTGCACGGGGTAAAATTTTGACAGAAAGTAGAGAAGGGTTAGGCCTAAAAACTTTAGTACTACCGCAAAATGAGAATTGGGACTACAGTCCTCTCGAATGGTGAAAAATGCAGCAAAAATTTTCCCGCCTTTTTTATTTTTCAAGATAAATGAGCAATACCACTGAAACATTTTCCTCGTAAGTAACCTATCTTATGTAGAATTTTATGTAGATTTCAAAAATAAAATTGTTTTTCCCAAAAAATTTAACCCCTAGCATATAATTTTGCAAAATTAGTATATTTTTGTGAATTTTGGGTAAGGGTTTAATTTTTTGGAAAAACAATTTTATTTTTGAAATCTACATCAAATTCTACATAAGGGAAGCTTCATAAAGTGCGTCACGCTGAAATAGGGGGGGTATGGCTGGTGTGACGTTAGCGTGACGATGGTGGGGGGGGGGGGGGGGGGGGGGGGTTGGAGCAAACGTGACGTCACGCAGAAATTCCAGCACCAAAACAAGCAATCGCCGCACCGCAACATATTCAATCAACAGTGCAGCAGTGCAGCACATATATCGGTGTCGGCGCATAACTGTGCCTTGACGCATGATGCATGACCTAAATTATTATTTCAGGTATTTCCAAGGAGTCCAATACCAATAGTCCAATAGACCATATAAAATACATAGATCAAAGTAAATGCAACAGCAATACATAGTACGTACGTACGTATTCAATACTTAGTACGTACGTATTCAATACTGCGTGACGACACGCTACAGGGGGGGGGGGGGGGGGGGGGGGTATGGCTCAGCGTGACGTTAGCGTGACGAGGGGGGGGGGGGGTAGCACGGAGGAATTTCAGCGTGACGCACTTTATGAAGTGACCCTAAGATAGGCTACTTACGAGGAAAAAGTTTCAGTGGTATTGCTCATTTATCTTGAAAAATAAAAAAGGCGGGAACATTTTTGCTGCATTTTTCACTATTCAAGAGGACTGTAGTCCCAATTCTCATTATAGAGATTTTTGTTTGCGGTAGTACTAAAGTTTTTAGGCCTAACCCTTCTCTACTTTCTGTCAAAATTTTACCCCGTGTAGGGCATGTATTCACGCCATGGTACTTATTCAAAAAACTAAATTTGCAACAGGTGCAAAATATACAGAAATGCACTTTGTGACACTATATCTCGCCACACAGGTGGCCGATTGGGCTCAAAATTGGTCCAGACTTGGGTCCCTATGGGATCTTTCCGCACGCCAAATTGTAGCCCTCTAAGCCCTGCGGTTGCTGAAATATGGCTAAAAACGTTGAAAAACGGCAAAAATGCGACCTGCCCACCTTTACCCTTGAATATCTCGATGTTGCCTGAACAAATTTTTTCCTAAAACTTCATCAACATATGCAGTTTTTGATGGGGAATCCGATAGGCATATTATCTCGATTTACAAAAAGTACCCCCCTTCCACGTACTATGCAACCGCTACAGAAAAGAAAACGTTTCTTATTTACTATGTAGGCTACGATACTGATATTACGTGCGATTAGACCACCTACCAACGAAGTGTGCATGCATAAGCTATGCATTTGCATACTAACATTATACTACGAACGAAGTGTTCTTCAACGTACAATACCTATTAGTCAAGCAATAATATCAAGGCTACTCGTGGCTTCTTCGTGACGTCTGGGTGGGTCGGCTAGGTCCAAACTCGCGGCGTAATGCTCTGTTTCGATCGAACGATATCTGTCCGTCTTTGCCCATATAAGCCGCTGAGCACTGCGCACAGAAGTAGGGCCTCGTCGGGTGTTCCAAGATGCACTGGCTATCACGGCAGCGTATACCGCGATTGCACAATCCATGGGCCATGGCGCAGCTCAGTTCACATTGGCCAGATTGGCTGAAAGTACAATAGGGGGAGATCCTCGGTCAAATCGGTGGCCAATGTGAACGCGGCTTCACATATACACACGTACCTGAACTTGGGGCATTTTTCTAGCTTTTCACTGTGCGGGCAAATGGTGATTTGCAAGCCTTTATGCTGCAACTAAAAATTTCCAAGGCTCGCTTTGCTGTGATCAAACACGTCAAAGATACTGTAGTAATAAACCGACATTTGTACGTACGTATGGGCGCATAATACACACACATACGCGTACCTTGACCAGATTGAACCTGTGCACGTGGCAAACTTTCCAGTTGTCTTTATGCTCGAACGGACATGCGTAGGGTCGAGTGCACGCGTCCTTATTCGGGCATAGCGGATGACGATAGGTACACAGGCGACCGCAACAGAAAGGGAATTTCCTGAAATGAGCTTACTCTGGAATAAATCAGCTACTAAAGTCGTCCAAGCAACATCGTACCCCACTCATTATTTTTCTCAGGAACTAAGCGACGTAGAGTACAGCGGTCAAAAATGTCACGGCTAACGTTTAGCCTCATTGCCAATAAAAAAAACGCTTCCGCCTAAGTTTCTTCTGCGTCGATATATCGCCGATTTCCTTCAGTACTAAAATCGGCGTAGACCATTGGGCAAAGCTAAACCTCGCAAACGCCCGAAAAATCAAAAGTGGTAGAAATATGCATACGTGATGAACACGATAAAAATGCGCATCGGGCGTACAGGGTCGTGGGGTGTCGTGGTTTGCGTGGCTTAGCGTCTGCCAAATGTCGACGCAATTTCAGTACATAAGGAATTTTCCGATATCTCGCCACTGAGAGCACCAAGACGCAAGCGGTTTTTTTATTGCCAATGCGGCTAAAAGTTAGCCGTGGCATTTTTGACCGCTGTGCTCTACGTCGCTTTAGTTCCTGAGAAAAATAATGAGTGGGGTACGATGTTGCTGAACGACTTTAGTATACAGTACACACGCAACGATAATACATAACAATAACGTACATACGTTATGCCTAGGTTACATTCAAAGCTCATTGACATCGGACACGGCTTGCGCTGGGCGCAGGTTGGGCGTTACGCTCGACGTGTTCATATGGTTCGCCACAAGCAATGGCATCCCACAGTCAAAGTAGTGTGATTGAGCCTTGAAACCGTCGACCACGTACAGTACAGTACATTGGCTTACCTGCAGCTTTGCTGATTATGTTCGCAACGATAGGAAGATCGGTAGTGGACTCGACCAGTTTCGTTGCCGCCACCGCTGATCATGTCCGCAGGTCTCTTCCGACAGTTCCCGGCCGCATGTCTGTCCGCGTTGAGTCCATACTGAACCATTCTTCCCTTCCGGTTAGCATAAACTGGAGGTTTTTTCTGCAGAAGAGGTGGTCGCTTCTTTTGCTGACCAGCTGGAGGTTTTTTCTCCGGAGCAGCTGAAGATTTTTTCTGCGAAACTTCATCTCGCGGACACGTTTTCTTGCCGCCAGTAATACACATCGTGGAAGAACAGTGTTAGTCGATGCTGCATGCGGTTCAGACATCTCGTTCTTCTGACTCGGATATCCATAACGATCCACCCAGTACTCCAGTGGGTGTTTCCAGAGATTGTGAACCTCCAGCAACTTCGCAGATCGCATATTCGTTTCACCGCAGTACGAACAAGCCAAGGGAGCAGCCATGGTTGATCCTCCTTGATATGATGATGCTGTTTGACAGACTACCCACAGCACAGTTACCCCCAGGGCAGCTTATTGCTCCTGTGGCAAATAGCCAAAGATAGCGAAAGGGCTTCCCGCCTTTTATTGCAGCTCTATTATATACACACAAAACTCAGACAGACAACGGCCAGACAGAAGGCGTCAAGTCAAGACCGCGAGCGAGCGGGAAGTGAAAGTGAGTGAGCGGGAAAAGCGAAGCTTATTGCTTGTGCGCGGTGCGCCGCAGGCCCAAGCTCCGCTGCCGCTCGCCCACCCACGCGCGCGTTCGCCAGCCGCCAGGAGGATCTTATGCAGGAGCACGCACAGTCGAAAGTTCCACACGTCGTGCTGTACAAAAAGATAATGGCAACACGCCAAGACCAAGCAAACACTATTCCATTTATCTTGCAAGTTGCAACAAACGGGACAGTTACTTTTGTGCCCCAAATGTTCTGTCTTCCGTGACTCTTGCAACAAACAATAACGACTAACGAGTCCGGAGTCAGTCACTTTTGTCTTTTGTGCCCCAAATTTTGCGGTCTTCCGTCTGTCTGTGTCCTGTCGTCATCCAAATTCTCCCCCTGAAGAAGGGAAAAACTGGTTGTCTTTGTCTGTCATCCTTTCTCACGTTTTCTTCTCTTCTCACACACAACATAGCTTCCACACGTCGCTATCTCATTTTGATGATGGACTAAAATAACTCGGAAACAATTATTATTGTCCAACTCTACTCGACTGTTTCCTACCGACCAGCATTGCATGTGTACGTACGTATGATACGTACCAAACCAACTAACAGTAACCGTATCGTATCAGCTGTCGTCCCGTTAGTAACAATTTTTAAAAAAATAATCACGGGATAGTACCTACTTATTCAATTTAGCTTCCTCTTCTTGCGATGGTCAGATTCGATGCCAGAAGCCGATTTCGATGGCGCATTGCTTTCTTCTTTGCGGCGCTTGGAATCCAGCAAAGTTGACTTGATGGTGGCGGTCAAAAACCGATGATTTGTAGCTCCAACTTTTGGCTTCAGCCTGCAAATCAATCAAGTGTGCATGCTCAGCTTATATTCATGCTGCCACTAGCTAGCCACTTATCGGGCACAAAATCAACGCTTTTTATTGCACAGAAAACTCATACTATCATCAGAAAAGCCACGAAGAGTAAAGTAGCCTGCATAGGACATGAATAATGCATTGAAATTGATTTGGCATGGCACTTCGTTTTCGTTGTGAAAAGAAAAACATTGCACACATGAACAAGACAAACAAAATTTGAATTTACGAATACCAGTGATAATAATAGCTCTTCAGTCGTCCAAAGCAAGCGTTCTTCAGCTCTTCCACAGCTCTCTTATCCACGTTTGGCGTACCGTGACTGAGAAAATGTTCCAAGCAGAAACAGTTCTCTCTCAGCGCCTCGATACTTCTCGTGGTAATGCGAATGCACATGGAAACGTTCAGGTAGCGCAGTGGTAGTGCGCGTGCCACGGCGCTCAAACCCCGGTCGGTCACCGCCCAACACTGGCCCACATCCAATGAGCTCAGGCGTTTGCAATTAGCAGCAAGCAAAAGCAAAAATTCATCGGAAGCAGCTCGCACAGCTCTCAGATGAAGTTCTTCCAAGTTGAGACAACCACTGGCAACCACGGATAAAAATTCCGGGGCTAAGGCGCGAAAATGATTCAGGTAGAGAACCGTCAGTTTTTCAGCTACATTTGGATCCGTCAGCCAACGTACCAGTGGCATGCCAGTGCATACGCGATTGCACTTATTCGTGTCACTGTGAATGTACAAGTTCTCCAAGGTTCCTTGGTTGCAATGGTCAGCGATAATTCCCAAGCCTTGATCAGTCAACATATCACACAGTCCAATATCTATGGTGGCCAGTTGTGAGCCAAGCTTTGTCAACAGGCGTTCAGTCAGCTGGTCATTGAAGAATTCTGTATGATATTTCAAGGCGCGGAGATGACAAAGATTTAAAATGGCTGATACGATCATGTTGCGGTTAGATGGCCCAAATCTGAAAGCCAGGTCTTGGATAGAGGTGGGCAAATATTGCAGGGCTTCATAGGTGTCTCTAGGTGGGGTCACTTGAAAGGACACTTCGAATGTGTGCCAGTGGCAGATCTGTTTGGCTCGAATCATCGTATCAACCTATAAAATGGGTCCAACAAATTGCAGGCTATAAACGTAGTATTGTACAGTATACTAGGTACTGTACCTGCTAAGCTCAAGTTGCGTCGATAACATCAAAATGAACTTCTTTCTTACATCGAATTGCAACGATCCAGCCAGTTTGATTTTCTGCAACTTGACACATCCCAGTAGGAGAGTGCTTAGTGCTCCCATTTCAGTGGTGAAGTTGTACAGTTCCAGCTCAACCAGAGTTGAAGCTGAACCGCTAGTTATGTTCATGAGTAGTGCGTGCTCTTTGGGCAAAGTTCTACCTCTAGTTGCCAGCGCGATACTCTTCAAATTTCTGTGACGCAAGAAAAAGTCTTCCATCTGCTTCCACTGGTAATCTCGAACGTAAAGTTGCAGTCTAATTCGCTCCAAGCAGTCAGAGTTGAAGGCACAAAGCGGATCTCCGTCTATTTTCAGCTCCAATAGTTCCAGCTGCTTCAAATGCGGCATTTTCGCCAACAATGCTTCCATTCCAGTGTCAGAAGCGCGGAAACTGAAGCAAAGGCTCAAGCTTTCCAAGTCGAGCACAAAGCTTTCTTGCGACAAAGCTGACAACAAGTCATCTGTGAGACCAGAGCTGTCCAATGACAGATGGGAGATGGGCGGAGCCAATAGAGGGCTCAGAATTTGATGGTAATCAGTAGAGTCAAGCTTGTCATGAGCCGCTAACCACTGGGCCAGAGCTAGGCGATGATGTGAGTTTAGCTTTCGACCAGCTTCGAACAGACACCGCTCATCTCCAGTGATCACTTGCAAGCAACGAAATTGCAGTGACAGCCAGAGCATGTTGAGAGATGATGATGCGGTTTAGCCAGCTTCAGAGTTCATTTGCAGCACATAGGACGATGACACGAACGAACACTGAACAAAACCAACACCCAACGAAAACGCGTGAAGTTTGGGTGGTGAATCATGATGGTACACAAAGACGATGAGATGAATCACTGCGGTGTTTTGACACTTTTTTATAAGTGGTGTGTTTTGCCACCTGGCGACTTGAGGTGAAGATGCAACAAAAAATATCGGCGGATATTGCATCGCTCCCAGAACTATAAAACGTAGGCCTACGTAACTGTATGTACGTACTCTGTACGTACGACGTATGTACATACTGTATAGCACAGAACGCATCATACGTACACTGCGTACTTACCATCCTTGAGTGCCCATGGTCTTGGAGCGTTCTTGTCCTCTTCTGGCCTCTTGGAGAAGCAGCTCTTTGGCACGTCTGTACGTACAGTATAAATCAACACAACAAAGCAACCAAAACCCTTGGCAAAACTTTACGTGTTTTTTACAGACACCTGGTCATGAGGCTAAAGTTCCTTACTTTTCTAGCTGAATCCTGCTCGAATCCTCTTCGGGCTTCCGAGATTCATGTTTCTTGTCAATGGATGTAGATGGGGCAGGGGATTTATCAGCAACACGTTTTCTTGTCCTCTTTTCACTTGCTGAACTGTTAGTTCCAGCTGACATTATAATAATACTCACTACAATACAAAACACGCCCAGATGATCGATCTGATTGCAAACGATCGACTCATTAAACCACACAGCTACTTGCCGTCCTCCATGGACAACCACGGACATATCGAAAAGCAGCGATCTTTCTTGCTCTGCGCACATTTTCAGCTCAAAACAGGGAATAGTGAAATAGGTACCGGTACCGCATCAAAGAGTAGAGATTGCATTTTCGACTATCAGATGGCAGGAGTCAGCAAAACTCTCACTTGGCTGCAGTACGCTCAGCATTTCGTCTGTTTCTTGGGCGTTCTCATCTCGGCCTACGCTCTGATCCTGGAGTTTTTCCTCGAACACGACCCTGGATACCGACCCTTTTGTGATATTAGCGCAACAGTCAGCTGTTCAAAAGCGCTGACGTCCAGGTAGAAAGAGTTTTTTCCTGTCATAATCCGATCGTACTAGTTTGAAAACGTGCACGAGTGTGCATTTTTGTTTTTGAGATGGGGCAGAGGCCTGGGTCTGATAGCGCCACTATTGGGCGAAAATCACTGGTTGAATTTGCGCAATCCAGTCTATGGTTTGATGATGTACAGTGCCTTCTTCATACTGTGTAAGCTCTTATTACCTGCTTCATCGCTCGTGGAACTGTAACATAATAAGCAGCTATAGGCCTACCTAGTACCTACAATAAGCAGGACACATACAGTATATATTTTTAATATGTCAAATCAATACGTAACTTGAGTTCCAAATTCATTGTTGCAGCACTCCTGCAGTCCATTCCGCTGACAACTATTGCAATATGGATGGCCGTATTTTGCAATCTGACATCCGTCTACTTGGCTTACATACTGTACTTCCACTTGTACACATTTTGCTTGGTATGCGTTAGCACATACGTAGTCAACTTTCTGTTGCTCCCGCTATTTATTCTCAAAAGAAGGACATTACGAAGACTGGAGCAGAAGAAACGCAAGTGAGGAGTCACATCTTACAAGAATCGCCTCATTTCGTCGATGATCCATCTTTTGCCTTCTTTCGTTTCTTGATTGTTTTTGCAATTGGTGGCAAGAATTTGAAGACGGTCCTAAAATATATCACTATTCTTGCACCAAAAATTTGGGTGAAACTCAACAAACCTCCCCGTCAACCTCACGAACCAAGCATGATAGTACTGTACCGTACATACATACCGCTACCACGCATACACGCGACGCACACACAGTAAATTTGGACCAAAGACCATGCGGCCCACCAGGGGAAAGGGAGTGGCCCTAATTACCCCCTAGCGCCTAGCCCGAATTGCCCCGGGTTCGTACGTAGCCTACATATTGTACTCCACATCCAAGTGACTGTACTTGCAAGTGGGACAGATAGGTGTGAACTGGCAGAAGACGGAGAGACAGACAGAGCAGACCCAGCCGATGGCCACCAGCCTCTGATGACAGAAGCACACTGGTCGATAGTCCACGTCGCTCAAACTCGGAGCTCTCAGTCGCTCCCGATCGCCCGGACTCGGCAGAAACACCGTCTTAAAATTGACAGAGATGTGGCACGCGTTGGAGTAGGGTACTGTGGGGTAAACCCGGCACCCAGCATATCTCAGCAACCGTAAGACCGATTGAGACAAGTATTCTACCCAATCGATTCCTTGAACTCTCCTCTTTCAAATAAGCTATCTGCTGAAGCGGCAAGTTCAGAAAAGCTCAGGTGTCCGGGTTTACCCCACAGTACCCTATATGTTACATATGTATATTAGTACACATAATAGCTTTGGTCAGGCATACCAAGAAGTATTGTAGTAACGCTTTCGGCTCGTCCACTTCCAGATAAATTCCTCCAGTAATGTCACAAGCCTAGCAAAAATATTGTGATGGCATACCAGTATGTATGCGAGAAATCTGTAGATGAGAACGAAGGAACACATGAGTGGCGCTACTACTGTCACTGTGCATTGTACATTTAGGAAATGGCCATGGTCAGTTAGGATAGTGCGGGGAAATTCGGGCCAGGGAAATTCAAGCCGCTGCTGCTTCAAAAGCACAAGAAAAATTTTTCTGATTCCACTTTTTGCTAATTTGCGCCTTTTGAACATCCAGAAATTGGATGGAGTAGGAGTGACCCGAATTGCCCCCTGGCCCGAAATGCCCCACAGTACTATACTTGCTGAAATATGGCAGACTTGCAACCGCCCAGCATACACGTATCAATCACAATTCCCTGCAAAATATTACAAGCCAATATTACAAGGTTTACAATATTGCAAAGGAAAAACAGCTACATACATTGGCCGTATTATCCCACGCACGTATACTGCTGTTCATACAAGTAATGTACGGTACGTACCTGTTTCTGTGAAGCGAAGAATGTGCCCATCAAATTCAGATTTTGAGAAGTAAAGTCTTCTCCCAATTTCAGCACCTTTGTAAACATCAACAAAACTACGCCGCAGTAACCATAGTAGGCCATCAAAAAAGTTATTGCTATGTACTGCCATACCAAAACACGCGATTGCACGTTGTCCGCATTGGCAGCTCGTTTCTTCAATCTATACGTATCTGAAACAGTATGACAGCTAAATCTAAACAAAATAAGAAACAGCACTCACCCATGCATTTGCGGTTCAGTAGTGTAACTACATTACATCTATAATAATGTTG
>JASAMW010007263.1:0-20296 GCA_030247985.1 Epsilonema sp. ZAB3_2
AGAAGGCTAAGTACTAACTAAGTAAAGTACCCGTATTTTACCGGTGCATGCATCCCCTCCCCTCCGCCTCTACGCAGAGCCCCATACCTAATAAGGGTACCTACACCTAAAATAGCAACCTATACCTGGGCAGCCCCACTCCCAATGTGTGCATGCATACCCAGGACCTCTTAGTTTTTGCTTACGGGGCAACGCTCCGGTAAATACGGTTCCTAAATCTGGAAAATGGATCCAATGTTTGCGGACTATTATTCTCGAGATGTCCAGTTCCAGCACCACACCATTCGTTTACTTGCCTGCCGGACTGGCTGAGATACGTTGCTTGCAGCTGGAGAGGGCTCCAAAATGCGACGCGCAGTTGCATGATGCGATACTCTGTCATGCTCTGCCAATACTACCGATAATTTCAGGAGAAGCTGCTGCAAGCCGGCTGCTGTGATTGCATTTTTCTCTTCATCGTCATCAGTTCTGAGGACGGGTGCTAGGATGGATGTGAAGTCTGTGGCATTATGCCCGCCCGAGTTTTTCAAAGTGGAGTACCAGATCAATCCCTGGATGGGCGGAACGGTAGATCGCACGAAAGCTCAAGAGCAATGGGACAATTTGAAATCTGTGATTGAAAAGTGCGGAGTGGAAGTGAAGAAGATGGAGCCGGTGGACGGATTACCCGACATGGTGTTCTGCTGCAATTCGGGCATTGTTTACGAAAATAAGGTGTGGCCCTAAATAAATAAGTATGGCCCAGGGAATCGAACCCTGGATCTCACGCGCTCCAGGCGAGCGCCTAAACCATTGACCTATTACACACCTGGTCTACATACACGTGATTTTCTCCTTATGATCAAAGTGTGCAGGTGCTCTTGGCGAAATTTCGGCATCCAGAGCGCAGCGGAGAGGAGGCTCACTACAGGAAATGGTTCGAAGCTCACGGATACCAGGTGTTCCCATCGAAACTGCCATTCGAAGGCGGTGGAGACGCTGTTTTCTCGTCCAAGAGCAAGCTGTGGGCAGGATATGGGCCAAGAAGTCAGAAAGAGGTGATTTTGGCACTTACAGTACCTATTTATTTAGTATTATATGAAATTTGCGCTGAATGGCCTCAAAAGGCGGTCGAAAGATGGGTTTCCAATCTAATCTTACTTCCGCACTACAAAAACACTATCGTCCTCCCAAGCCAAAGCACAGTCATCCTCTCACCGACCCCTCATCTTTACGACAATCTTTATTTTTGCATGCTGTTGTAGGCCTACGAAGCAGCCAAACAGCTGGGCGATTTTCGCATCATCTTGTGCGAGCTGGCGCATCCCGACTTCTACCACATGGACACCTGTTTCGCCCTGATTACCCCGGAGTTAGCGGTCTGGTATCCGGAGGCCTTCAGCCCCGAATCTCGACAGCGCATGCGAGAGGAGATCCAACTCATCGACGTGCCGAAAGAGGAGGCGAACAAATTCGTCTGCAACCTCATCACCTTCGGCAATACGGTCATTCAGCCACCGGGCTGCCCAGCAACGAAGCAAGAGTTGGAGACGAGGGGATTTCGCGTGGAGGAAGTGGATCTGAGCGAATTTATGAAATCCGGTGGTGCCTGCCAGTGCCTGGTGCTTCGCCTGTGAAGAAAGCAGCCTTGTTCCCTCAGTGCAGCGCGTTCGACTCCATTCAGTGCATAATTGAGATGCTGTACATATACTTCAAGTATATTCACTACTTGAGTCAGTTCTTATTGATCCACCGACCTGGGTGGTGGTCGCAAGGTGGCGCCCTTTGACGAAGAAACGAAACCGCCAGCTACCAATCTGAAAACATGCTGAGAACATCAATATGTAGTCACCTTGCGGCTACCCATGATCAATAACTCAAGTAGTGACATACTCCCTCATATAGTACTCTAAATTATGGTTACGTTCGGCTAACAAACATCGTTCACGTTAATATGTTATGGGTTGTTTTATGTTTTTACTTCCCCTTTACTTTCAATTTGGGTTCAAAAGTCGAAAAAAATCACAGGTAAAAGCAAAGGCCTAAATGATACTAAACGGCCAAATATTTTAGACACTCAAATTAAGGGACAATGAATAAATAAATACTGGATAAGAAGGCCTATATAGGTCTATTTAAAAAAACATGGGCATAAAATCTGTAACTGTCCCCTCTTCATATCATAAACAGCGACTGCATGCAGCCCGCAGTTTCACATCAACATTTGGATTGGTACTTTTCTCCAAAGCTTCGAGCAAAAACAGACTGCAGTACAGTTTAGAACCCGATATGATAGCATAGCAGCATATCGTAACACAAGTGTGCCGTGCACTGTAAAAGCGGAAATACAACAGGGAAAACAGAAACACAAGCAGATTAACCCCGTCCGTAATCTCAGATGGCCGCCTGGCCGCAACGTCCGCTTGCGCCCATGGCTTTGGGTGTCCAAGGCCGCAGGCAGGGTGGCCACAAGGGGTGTATGTGGCCAGGCGGCCACCTGAGATTATGGAGGGTGGTTAAGTTGTCAAACCGTAAAAACCTATATCAGCTATTTTAATCTATAAAAATTTATAATCACAAACAAGGATGCTATCACTATAGTCAAATGAGCGCCAAAATTCAAGCTGTGAGCTCGCTTTCTATTACGGCTGCCAGAAATAAGAAATAAATAACGGTGCACTGATCCCAAAATAAACGTGGGTATGACAAATGCCATGAAACGTTTATGACGAAGCATCAGTCAGGAAACGACAATTTCCTAGCAAAATGCAAGCAGAAGATTCGATGTATGACTGACTATGGATTGACATCGTCAAGTCAGATAAAACTATAATATTTTTGATTTGAATAGTACAAGCAATAAATAGGGTAAAACAAAACGAAATAAATAGTATTATGCCTACCGTACCCTAGCAGCCAAAAGTAGTAAACTGCACTTCCTGCCAAACAGGAGCTAAACAACTGGATGAGTTGAACACGCCACCAGGAATATACATGGTGTTTCATAATATACTCGCCGGATGTTTGTGCTTATATCTCCCCACCGGAGTGTCATATTCGAATGCGGTTTTTTGCGTTGAATAGCCAAGGCTTCAACGTTGATGCAGCCAAAATTTCAGCTTTCTAGGCCAACAGGAAGCGGATCAAACAGCTCGATTTGCAAAGCGTCAATTTTCACACATTTTTGCAGGCGGCCAGGTACAGATCGGCTCCGGTTTTTCTCTCCCCAGTTTACCTAACCGAGTTCTCTCCTTAGTTTTCCTTCCGCAGTATTATTCCCCTCCCCAGTTTTTATCTGGAGCACAAGTTTCGGTAGAGTTTTCCATCTCCATGCCACTTCTCTTGCAGATTCAAACTTAGCAAACAGTGTTACAGCCAAAATTCGGTCATCCAAGCTTTTCCTTGGGACGCTGATGCCATGGTGATCAAACTGAAGTCTATCTTCGACAAGACTGCTCAAAAATGCATAAAAGTTAGCGTGGAATGGTGAACAGACTTGAAAGAGCGAGAAAAAAGCGAAAATGCAATGCGTTGCCCCGCCTCAGTGCCCTGCCTCCGTTTTGCGCCAAAAAAGGCGCCACAACTTTGACCGCTTACAGCGCCATGACAATGCAACCTAGGAAGCTAAAATTTTGGCTGCATCAACGTTGAAGCCTTGGCTATTCAACGCAAAAAACCGCATTCGAATGTGACACTCCGGTGGGGAGATATAAGCACAAACATCCGGCGAGTATATTATGAAACACCCTGTATAACAGTATAAGGGGAGGAATATGCAAACAGTGTAGTGAGGCCGAAGCAAAGCTAGCGACCAAGTAGTTCCGTATATACGACTTTCTCAAATTTGTCCTTCCGTATATACGACCAGTTGTTTCCGTATATACGACCATCAAGGGTCGTATATACGGAAACGTACTGGTCGTATATACGGAAGGACGTCCGTATATACGACCACTTTCCGTATATACGGAAGGACTTTCCGTATATACGGAAGAACTTCCGTATATACGACCAACAAAATGGTCGTATATACGGAAACAACTGGTCGTATATACGGAAGGACAAATTTGAGAAAGTCGTATATACGGAACTACTTGGTCGCTAGCTTTGCTTCGGCCTCACTACACTGTTGGCATATTCCTCCCCCTCTATAATGTTATATATTCCTGACGCCACTTTCTAGTGAAAACAAACTAGGTCTACAAATTCCGCCGTTCCATGAAGACGGCTACAAATGTTTGACAAAAGCAAAAACGTCTCCTCTGATAGAATTCAGTTGCCATGCTTCTCCATTGCGGTTCTGCTACTGTCCAGCTCATAGAAGAGAACATAGGCTTCTGGTCCGATCACAGATCGACTCTCCACCGACGAAACTCTATAAAATTGTGTACAGTACCAAACCAATGCCATACCTATCTGCAAACCAACGTAAAGTGCATATCATTCGTTACATCTTGCTGCCTGTCCAGCGAGAGAATGCACAGCTTTGCGATATTACGGCGAGTAAAGCAGTTCAAAAATTACATGGGAAGGTGAAAATCCACACCTCCCAAGCGAAAAGCCTCGCACGACATCGAAACAGTACGTTATGTACGTACGCCAACGCCAATTACGTACGTACAGTACGTACGTAACGAATGACCATACTTACTCAGTTTAGTTTGGTAGTTGGTACGTATGCTCGAAAACGGGGTGTCATAAGGTTTGTTGCTTTAGGAATTAGTTAACACATACCCCGACCTGGTGTCAATGTTGGCAACGTCGGTTTTGTTGTTCGTTGTCCGTTTTGTTGTCCGTGTTTATATGGGTGTTGTCGGTTTTCTTGTCCGTTCATCAACATAAAACGGACAACAAAACCGACAACAAATGAACGAGTTGTTGCGCAATGACGCCAGGTCGGGGTATGTGTTAATTCAACAGGTGTGATTGAAATAAGAACAGAAAGTGTCGTTTTCGTCCGTTGTAAAAAGGTGTAAGTGTAAATTTTTGCCGACACCTATGCCAGAACGCCAGAAGGAGAGGCGTCGTTTTGTACATTTCCATCGACACCTATCATACCCGCAATCTTCTTGTTTCAATCACACAGCTTGTAAAACTGTCAAGCTACTGTACTAACACAGCCAACCCACCTGGTGTCGTCATAGTAGTGCCATTGTCCGGTGAGCGCGTGTTTTGCGTAGGCCGTGTAGTGACCCATCATCGGCGTACCAGAGTGATTGGAGACTGCGTACAGCGAGTAGCAGCAGTTGCCAGTCGCTAGAACACAAAATACATTCGAGTTTCTGGGGTATAGACGGATAGATCCAAAAAACATGTGGTACCCCAGAAAAATTGTTGGGCCTCAAAACTTGGTGGCTAGTGGCGCGCAGTACAGAACGACTTTGAGATTTGAGAAAGCCTTGCTATCATTCTCACTATAGCATTGCGCTTTCTCACCATGGCAAAGATGGTAATCTTCGCACTGTCATGACTAGTAAAGCAAGGGTAGTTAGATAGATGCGGCAACTTAGCCCCCTCCATAATCATAGATGGCCGCCTAGCCGCATACACCCCTTGCGGCCACGGCCGCCCATAGCCGTGGGGTGGCTGCGGCCAGAAAACAGTGGCCATACATGGACGCAGCCGGGGTGGCCGCAAGAGGCCAGGCAGCCATCTGAGCTTATGGAGCGGGTTAACGTGCGCACGCCACGCACAATACCTACCTGACTGACCGGCAGTAGCTGAAGTGTATTTGCGCATGTCCAGCTTTTTGTTAACTGGAAATTCGACCAAGGTAGATAGACGGGACCGAAACCGCTGACCGCTAAACCGCTTCAAATCTGTGATAAACAAACATATATAATTAATGTACAGTACATACTGTACGTGTATGTACAGTAGTGTAGAGCTACTTCACATCTACGTATTCAGAGCCTACCTTCTACAGCGAATAATAAGGCATGTAAATAAATAGTGGTAACTTACGAAGGACCAGGATCTTTGGGAACCGATGCATGCTCAGGCGTTTGGTACAGCGACGCTTCGTACGACATTTGTCACACGTCTGAAAGCAAACAAGAAGCCACACACAACTGTGTACATAAAACATCCTGCCCTGGACGGCCAGTTCAGAGCATGGACGGAAGTTACCGTATTATTTGGGCTTTATCCTCAATGTACAAAGCCCATTGGCAAAGCATAAAACTATGTCCTATGTATGACTATTCAGTATATCCCCTGGCGTAACCCATGTACTGTACGTACGGTACCTGAACCTACCTGGTCAAAAGCTGGCTATAGCTATTCCTACACCAAGCTAATACGGTTAGATAAGCATCATGTACTAAGCAATTTTGTCCTTTATTTATCACCCTCTCTCTGGTGCATAAGCCTTTCTCAGACCTCTCGATTCTTGTATCAGTATGTATTGCCCTCGGGGGTTTATACAGTCAAAGAATAAGGCAAGCTCGAGCTCAATCGATTTGCTAAGATGACGGTTAAATTTCCTTACTCCGTGTACTTACAGGTTTCTCCTCTCCGTCGAGAACCTCCTCCTTGGTGAAGGCGTTAAGGCAATCGTAGAGACTGACGGCATCTCGACCACAGGCGGAAGCTGACGGGATCGAGAGCGACAGATCCCAAAAGGGGTCGAACGTGGTGCTGATATAGCCGCAATTCGTGCACTTCAACTCCGACTTCAACTGGCCCACGAATATGTCTGCAACAGTGAGCGCGTCGGGAAAACTGCACACGCCAACTGTGCGTTAACTGGCTCCGATATGCCCTCGCCCGCTCAGCCCACGGGCCGCCCCCGGGCCACCCGGAATCGAAAAAAGCGCCGGCAGAAACAGGAAAAAATTACTCATTCGATTGACGTTTCAGGCGGCCTGCGGGCGGCCTGCGGGCTGAGCGGGCGAGGGCATATCGGAGCTGGTTAACCCTCTTCGAAATCCCAGGTGTCCGCCTGTCCGTAGACACCCGGCGGACGGGGCAAAGCCCGTCCGTAGACGGGGTTTGTTTCTGAAGAAGAGAAAGTAATTCGCAGTCGAGCAACAGCTAACTTTTGGAGATAGGTTTTTTCTTCAGAAACAAACCCCGTCTACGGACGGGGCAAACCCCGTCCGCCGGGTGTCCACGGACACGCGGACACCTGGGATTTCGAAGAGGGTTAAGGCGGGTGCAGTGCAGTGGGGTAAGATGTTCAGACACCCAAAGCAGTAGATGTGAGAACGGTATTGAGGATCGATGGTATTTAACGGCACAAGTCGTAACTCGCAAGTAATACAGGGTGTTTCATAATATACTCGCCGGATGTTTGTGCTTTTATCTCCCCACCGGAGTGTCACATTCGAATGCGGTTTTTTGCGTTGAATAGCCAAGGTTTTCAACGTTGATGCAGCCAAAATTTTACCTTCCTAGGTTGCATTGTCATGGCGCTGTAAGCGGTCAAAGTTGCGGCGCCTTTTTTGGCGCAAAACGGAGGCGGGGCAACGGATTTGCATTTTCGCTTTCTTCTCGCTCTTTCAAGTCTGTTTACCATTCCACGCTAACTTTTATGCATTTTTGAGCAGTCTTGTCGAAGATAGACTTCAGTTTGATTTGATCATCAGCGTCCCAAGGAAAAGCTTGGATGACCGAATTTTGGCTATAACACTGTTTGCTAAGTTCGAATCTGCAAGAGAAGTGGCATGGAGATGGAAAAATCTACCGAAACTTGTGCTCCAGATAAAAGCTGGGGAGGGGAATACTGCGGAAGGAAAACTAAGGAGAGAACTGGGTTAGGTAAACTGGAGAGAGAAAAACCGGAGCCGATCTGTACCTCGCCGCCTGCAAAAATGTGTGAAAATTGACGCTTTGCAAATCGAGCTGTTTGAGCCGCTTCGTGTTGGCCTAGAAAGCTGCAATTTTGGCTGCATCAACGTTGAAGCCTTGGCTATGCAACGCAAAAAACCGCATTCGAATGTGATACTCCGGTGGGGAGATATAAGCACAAACATCCGGCGAGTATATTATGAAACACCCTGTATGTGTGGTTCAAATAGTGATTCCGGTCCAGCGCGCGAGTTTGCTTAGTAATACATGCTGCTTTCAGCTTTCCGCTGCGTTGCTCTACGTACTTCTATAGCGGAACGCTAAAAACAGCAGTTATTATCAAAGGCAGGTTGGTGGTGGCCAGTCGAGTTTTTACCACTTTCAGCCAATTTTTCTGTCTCAGTTTATGAATATGCGAAGCGCCCTTTTGCAAAAATCAAATCTCGACCTGCCTGCCGTTCCCTTCTGCAGGGGTATACGGTGACCTAAAATTTTTGGGGCGTAAAATTTAGGAGAGCTTCACTGCTATTTATTCATTCTGCTTACGTGTTCATTTTACCCCTCCTGCTTGCACTTACCGACGATCTTGCTATCGTCCAAGCGCAGATATCGTTTCCAGGCAGCCGCCGCTTTTTCCGCGTCCGCCAGTGAATCGTCTATAGGCGGCAGCTGCTCTCCGCCTTTCGCTAACGCACCGCGCGCTCTGTTCACGTCTTCGTGCAGTCCATACAGGAGGTACCGCAGAAACTCTTGAGCATCTTGCTGACTGCAACAAATACTACAAGATAGCCCTCCATTCAAGTAGTAGAACCAACCAATCGCCAATCTGATTGCGCCATAAGTTCCACAGCGAACTACTCTATCTGGCCTTGCGATGACATTATGGCATGCAACTAGGTAATGCAATGCACAGCACACACATGCATACCTGTATCCGACGAATCTGGGGGCAAATCTTTGAATCTGTGCTTTAAAATGATCCGGACAGACGTAGGAGGTGCGGCTGTGACTCCATAACTCAGACATGAGGTCGCAAAAGGCTACAGAAATGAAACCACATGGCTCGTTACCAGCATGGAAGTGTACTATACAAAACGGCACAAACGTGAAAATATTATTTTATCTCACTCACCTCTCATTAGCGCTCCCTTCATGCGACTGCTATTGTTGTTCACATCTGTACTGTAGCAGCCCAGCAAACAATACTCGCGAAGCAGACGAGTGTTGCTAAGGCACTGTAGCACTGAATTCATGAAACACTGCAATAGCGAACGAACAACGCACTCTAGGTCCACTTAAGTAAACGTGCGTAACCAGCTGAACATACGCTCACTCTACACAGTCGGTCCACTGAGAGAAGTTGGAAATTTCTATGAATGACTGACTGACTAGTGCGGAAGAATTCATTATGACCGACGTGCGTTTGCTCGACGTCAGCAACACACTGACGCCAGAAAGGTTCGAAATTACAAGGAGGACGAACTACGTACATGTGCATGGATTCCACATTTAAAAAGTCTTCTCGCGTGACATCGAAAACCTCCACATTCTCTCAGCGGACCATTAGATGGGTTCAACAAAAAAGAGTTACGCGTTCCCTATTCTGCATACCGTATTCCCCAAGTTCTGCAGTCCGAGCACGCCAGCCTTTCCAATCTTCTGCGCCAGATGCTGCTGCGTCTGACTTTTCTGCAGTTCCAAGCGCCGTCGCTCTCTCGCCGTCAAACCCGCCGCCGTCACTCCACCAGCCGTCAAACCCGCCGTCACTCCACCAGCACTCTGAGCAACCGCCGACGATGACGCCGCATGGGAAGAACTTCCACCACTGCTGCCGCCATCACTTCGCCTGCCCACCGACTCCGCGTTACTCTCCAGACTGGAAGTCGACTGTCTTATCGCTTCGCCTCTATCAAAGTCCACAGCCCGAGGAGGCTGCTGTCGCTTCCTCTCTTCATCCTCAGCCTCCTCTTGCAACGACCCGACTCTGCCACTCTGCAGCGCATAGCTGGGCACGTCTGGTAGACTGGTAGCCCCCACACTGTTCCTATACAGTCTGTATCCATTGCCCAAGCTACCGAGTGCGTCCCGTCCTTCGCTGCTGCTGGAATCATCTCCAGATGACGATGCCGCCTGTGGAGAGGAGGAGGCTGGGAGGGTGTAGCGAGCAACCCCCTGGAACACGCCGTTGATCGTTCCGCTGTGGTACTCCTCCTGGTCCTCCGCCGCTGGTCGATAGGTGCCACCCGCCCTGGAGGAGCTTCGGCCGTAGCCGTTGCTCAGCAAGGCTGCACTGGTCATAGTTCGCATGGCTGGACGTCGACGCAAGGGACTGGCGCTGTACTGACCGTTACTCGTGCCGAAGCCATCATCACTCCTCTCCCTCTCCAAGCCGTTTGGCAGTATTCTCTCGCTGCTACGCATGCGCTCAAAGCGGGACGCGAGAGAGTGCACAGTACCCGGCACTGCCTCATCTAGTCTGGAGGAGGAAGTCTGCAAGTGGTGCGTCTTTTCCAGCGGGGAAGAGAGCAGTAGGCCGCCTCTTCTGTCCATGCTCGATGAGCGCGTGAAGCGCAGTGAGCTGGTTGCCGGATAGTTACTGTAGTACATGCCCGCCTCACTGCTGCCGTACGTACCACCGGAGGAGGAATAGGAGGAGCCACTTCCGGAGCTACTGCTACTGTTGTAATAGCCAGTACTACGCGATCCATGTTCACCGTAGCCGTTGTTAGCGGGGATGGATGATAGCGGTTTCACATAGCGGCCAGTGGCGCAGAAATGGTGGTGGTCGGCGGTAGAAGAGGAATTTGCATAAGAAGAAGTAGGCGCCGCCGCGTGCGTTAAGCGTAGCGGACGCTCCTCCGAAGAGAACTGTAGGGGCCGCGAGGAGCTGCTGTGGGTGTACATGTAGGCGCTGCTGCTAGTGCGGGGGAGTTCAGAATAGGCGGCGCCGCCGAAATATTGGTCGCGCACGCCGCTGGAACGCAGCAGCGAGTGGTAGGAGGGATTGTAGAGGTCCGAGGTCGTGGCCGCACTGTACATGATGAAGCTGCGGTGAATGGGATTGGGCTAGCTGCCTTAATTAATTGCTCCGCGACCGTGCAGTGTCTGGTATGTACAGGTGGTGCACGTGTTCGAGCGGCAGACACCGCACACAGTGCAGTGCAAGGGCGACGATTGCCTGAAACGAGAAACGCAAAGTATCATATCGGGCATATGTTCAATATCCGGCTGAAAGGTTACTACACGGAGCCTGACAGCGAACTCACAAAGGAATTGACCTTCCAGCTAAAACAGATGTTGAAGAAGCGCAAACAGTACACAGGAAAGGAAAGGAAAGTAGTGGGCGAATTCGCTCATTCTTTTTTCCAGAAAAGTTACGTCACGAATCACGAATATATTCGAAACTGCCATCAAATTGGAATAGATAACCTGCACATCGAATGAAACGGACGTAAGTACACACACATTCTCCGCTCAGTGTTGGGATAGCTATAATAGCAGTCGATGCGTACGCACGTATTATTTATGGACGAAATAATCAAGTGGGAGACACTGCCCATCAAATCCATCCATCAAGCAATTAGCTGAAAACCTTTACTTTTCGAATGAACTAGAAAGCAGTTCTGTTCCTGCAACCTGCATACAATCACTTCTTCTTTATACCGCTAAGTACCATGAAAAACCAGTGAAACAAACAAAATCACGCCGCAAGAACGGTATGGAAACACGACAAAAAAGTCACCACACTGCCATTGGATTGAGGTCAGAAGAGCTATTGTAGTAAGAAACAAAAGATTCAAGTATCATTCGAGTTGCTGGTTGCAAAATGGTTGTTGAGTTGACGACAGAACTGTCCATCTTTGCGTACGCTAATGCGCATGTAATGTACATACAACACGAAGGTACGTATGTATGTATGTACGTACAGCAAATTTCACGTATGTAGTACCATACAGTACTTATTACTTATCGATGTACATATGAAAGCACAGGTATCACGTTTGTTGAGAAGTGGCACCAGCCTTCTGGATCAACTCGTCACAAATCGATGTCAGCTCTGAGATTTCTTTCGACTACAAAACGCATTCATTTCATACATATAGGGTACTGTGGAGTAAACCCGGACACGGGGGTAAACCCGGACACCTAGTACATCTCAGTAACCATACTATCAAAAATATATAATCCCTGTATAGAGAAGAATGGCCTACGTAGTGAAAAGGAACGAAGCAATCCCTGACTCGTTTTGGCCCCAATAAATTGGATCCCAATTTATTGGATATCCAATTTATTGGATATTACGAAACCTATTTATTGGATATCCAAAAAATTGGATATCCAATTTATTGGATATGGAATCCCCAATAAAATGGTTTCGTATTATCCAATTTTTTGGATATCCAATAAATAGGATATCCAATAAATAGGACATAATAATCTAAGGCTGCGGAACCAAGGAGGACGTAGGCTGAATTCTGCTCCAAATTTCGACAAAGAAGACGCCGACAAGCAAGGAAGATCGTTAACGAGCTGCTTCGAGTTTCGTTTGTTTGTGTGGATGGCGTGCTATCGATTATTATGTCCTATTTATTGGATATCCTATTTATTGGATATTACGAAACCATTTCATTGGGGATTCCATATTCAATAAATTGGATATCCAATTTTTTGGATATCCAATAAATAGGTTTCGTAATATCCAATAAATTGGATATCCAATAAATTGGGATCCAATTTATTGGGGCCAAAACGAGTCAGGGATTGCTTCGTTTCTTTTCACTACGTAGGCCATTCTTCTCTATACAGGGATTATATATTTTTGATACTATCGATTGAGACAAGTATTCTACCAATCCATTCCTTGAACTCTCCTCTTTCAAATGAGCTACCCTGTTCATCATTTGCTGAAGTGGCAAGTTCAGAAAAGCTACGTGTCCGGGTTTACCCCATAGTACCCTACATACTAGCTAATAGTAGCGTATAGGAGAACAAAACCACCCTGTACGTGACACAAAAAACCAGTGATACATAAGTACTGTACCTTCGTTTCTAGACTTTTCTCCAACGATTCCACCTGCAGATCTCGCTTTTTCAATTGAGCACGCAACGCCAGAGTATCCGTCTCTTTCGACTTCTGCAATCGCTCGATCTCCTCATTTGCCCTGCAATGCAACAGAACGAACATGCATAGCATACTACAGTGTACAGGATGCAAGGTGTGGTAGAGTACTAATCGCGTGGTTTGATCGGTGACCCGACTATAGTCTGGCCAATAGCAGTTGGCACTCGGACTCAAGGCGCGTTGCGTAAAATAGATTCACAAATACGGATTTATGTCCACGTTTCGTGTACTCCTATTTAGCAGAAGTACATGCAAACTACGCAACTCGCCTTGAGTCCAAGTGCCAACTCCTACTGGCCAGACTATACCCATAATTCTAGCGCAAGTAGCGAACAGAGCTCGTGACCACAGAGCTACATAGAGTAGCACGTAACGTACAGTTCAGTACTCGACCCAGCTATGTATGTAGTGATCGCAGCTAGTCACACGAAAGGCTACGTCATACAGTGCGTTGAGAAAGCTTGGTCCCACTAAAATGCTGCATGGAAGCGCAACCTGAGAAGTGTGCGTACATACTGTTCGAGTTTGCCCTCCGCATGATCTCTGAGCTTGATGAATCTCTCCTCGGCTCGCTGCAGCTTACCCTGATACTCCTGCACCGTCTTCTTCAGACCCTCTTCATTCTAACACAACAAACACACACTGCCAATAATAGCCTATCAATTGACAGGTATGAAACGGTAAGTTAGAAGTATTGCCCTTTACACGATGATAGTACGGCATGCTTTTGCAATATATAGCCTACTCCTCCTGTTTTCTCTTTTTGTCCCAAATTGCAAAATTTACCACAAACAAAAAATGTTCGCATAGCGGCACAGCGCACAATTCGGCCTACAAGGTGCGAACGCACGCCGTATCGTGAAAGACCGAAGATAGGACCGAATTACCCAGCCGTACCTTTTTGAAGTCCTCGGTGCTGTTGCGCAGCTTCTCGTAGCGTCTGTGCAGGTCGGCGAAACTGTTCTCCACTGACTGCAAGTCCTCCATCGCCTGATCCCTCTCTCTCAACACAGCATCCTCCGCCTTGCCCTGACCGGATTTACCCCCGCCCAGTCGTTTACCCGCCGCGTTCAAACTCGCGTCATCTACACAACAACACAACACATACTGTACGTGACTGACCATTAGAGTTCGGTCACTTTAGTCTGGCCACTAGAGTTCGCGATTGCAACTCTGTCTTTTGCGTCATGCAGTGCTATGCCGTCCATGCTTTACGTACTCCTATTTCGCAAGAGCACATGCAAACTACGCAAAACGCCTTCAGTTCCCTAGCGACCTCTCAGTGCCCAGACTATTCACCTTATGCAACAAGAGCCTTGTTTGGTCGCGAGGCGACCCCTCTGAACTAACCGAGCAAGAAAGACGACGGCGCCGACCTTCGCGTCGACTACCGATCAAAAGTGGCACTGAAAATCAAGGTTAAAGACCGAAACGGGCCTGACAAATCGCCGAGATCTCCTCACCATTCGATTCGTTGTCGCGCGGGCATCAATTTGCGCCAGATTTTGTCTTTCTAGCTGCTCTGTACGTCGAGATATTTCAATTTGCAGTAGTATCTTAAAAATGATGAAATTTACTGATTTTTGATTAAAAATAAAATATTTTTCGGCGGATGAATTTGAATAGAATATTGAATAAAATGATAGGGGAAAACATTCATTTAAATGAGTTTAATTTGAATATAAAATGATTTTTGTCAGACAATTTTTCCAGTCAAAATTGAGAAACTATGAACTAGAGATCCAAAACAGAGCTTTACTGTCACAGATAGTCATTGAAATTTTGTGTTTTTATGCAAGAATGACAGGAACCAACAAAAAAGGACGAGAAATTGAAATATCATGAGTATAGGCTCAAATTACTTCAATATTGCCCGAATCATTTTATATTTTATTTAAATTTTCATTTAAATGATTTATCTAAAATGTACAGAATTTAGATAAAATAAACGCCTGTACACTGACTTTAGATAAAATTTTAAATGAAATAAAATGATTGAAAATCCATCATTTTTATTCATTTGAATTAAAATATAAAATCATTTTTAAGATACTAATTTGCAGTTTTGGTTTTCCCCTTATTTTACTCTGTGGCGAGACATTCTTTTGTGTTGCGCCGTCGTCTTTTTTGTTTCTTTTGTTTTCTCTTCGCTCTCCGCCGCCTGCGCGAGCGAAGCGCGACCGGAAAAAAGACGACGGCGCAACGCAAAAGATATGCTCGTCACAGAGTAAAATAAGGGGAAAACCAAAACTGCAAAATAAAATATCTCGACGTACAGAGCAGCTAGAAAGACAAAATCTGGCGCAAATTGATGCCCGCGCGACGACGAATCGAAATGGTGAGAAGATCTCGGTGATTTGTCAGGCCCGTTTCGGTCTTTAATTCAGAGGGGTCGCCTCGCGACCCAGCACTGGCTCACCATTGCATGTGGTGAATATAACAGAGAGATGCCATGCTGTACTGAACTCTGGCTCACTCACCCATCAGCTGGGCCATGGTGCGTTCGTACTCGCTGACGACGAGACTCATTTCGGAGGCCTGCTGGCGGGCGCGGTCCGACTCCTCGCGCGCCTGCTTCAACTCCGTCGCCAGCTTCTCCGCCCGCGTCTCCGCCTGCGCCAAACTCGTCGCCCACTCGCGCTCCTTCGACAGCAGGACCGCCTCCAGCTGGAAACGCAGCTTGGACGACGCCGACTCCATCTGCGCCTCGCTCACGGCCGGCGTCTGCAACAGCACACACAAAACAACTGATGGCGCGTACACCAGACGTCCGTTACGTCCGTAAATCCATCCGTCTGTCCGTCAAATCCGTAAAACGTATCTAGGAGTACATGGCACACCGCAAACAACCATGTACTCCTAGATACGTTTGACGGACGGACGTGACGGACGTCTGGTGAACGCGCCATGAGTCAGTCACTCAACTCGTGGCCTTGATGTTTCGTCGACTGGCTAACCTCCTTTCAATTCAGCAAACAGCAGTTGAGTCATGGCGCCTTCAGCAGGCGTCCGTCCGTCCGTCAAATCCGTAGCGGAAGTATCCATGAGTACATGGCACACCGCAAACAACCGTGTACTCCTAGATACGTTTTACGGATTTGACGGACGAACGTGACGGACGCGGTGAACGCGCCATGAGTCACTCAACTCGTGGCCTTGATGTTTCGTCGACTGGCTATCCTCATTTTATTCCAAGCCTACTACGCTTCGCTGTACTCATAGCGAAAATACGCTCGCAGCAGAAAGAAAGTTTGCGCATTGATTTTGATAGCGAATAGGTATTTGCATTTTAGCAACACGTTTCACCGCAGTTTATGGATTATTATTAATAATGGGTCGCAAATATGGCAAAATAGAAGCAAAAACAGGAGGGCATAAATTTCTTAGCATAAATGTAAAGACAAGACGACAAAAAGCAAACGCAACGAAAAACGTCGCCGGTATGTTTGCATGCGTCCCGAACTCACATGAAAGCTTTTGCCATTCAGTTCAGATTAGAACCTTTTCTCAGTGGTGGGCGCTCGCTCTCTGCCTCCCTCAAGCCCAATTCAATTTGCAAAACCAGCAGAGTACTACAGAAATTTGATATTTGATACAGAAAGAGCCGAAAAAGGGCATGGGGGATTCTTCGGGGAAAAATTCTCGCCAACATCTCAGGGTTCAGGGAACAGACGCAAGAAGAAAGCTGATAAACTTTTACACTCACACCATCTAATTTCTCAAAGGGGTGCGGGAAAAACCGAAGCTAGCAGTGAAACTTGGAACGCATTCAAGCACGCGTTTCGCTACTGAACGTTTTCTACACAGCACGTTGAACATACCTTAATGCTGTCCATGGCTGAATCAATCCAACTAGTCATCATTCCATGAAGAGCCTTATCACCAAGCTGCAATAGGAAAAAATGAAAGTCATCTCATATTGCAAGAAGAAAATTAGTCGGCCTATAACCAAACACCACTCACATACGCCTCAAATTTACATAAAAATCATCAAAAATGGACTGGAAAAAGGCCGGCTCAGCTACATGTTCCAACTAAGCTAATTTGTCTGCGAAGCACGCTATCAGCCTACAACAGCAAGAGAGCGTTGCATACAAGCTTAAAAGTGCAAGAAAGTAGTGAGGCATGGTGGTACCCATCCACTCCTGTGCGGAAAAGTACCAAGGAGCTGGAACCTATGCACTGTATTGTATGTACGGTATGTATGGTCTGCCTTTAGCTCACAAGCTAAGCCCACTTTTGGATGCATGTACTGTACGTACGTTACGTACACACATAAACGCGTAAGTGAGGAAATCAATACACTGTAAGCCGCAAAGAGCCAAGCAACATACAATGCTGACAATTTTATCACTTTCATACCCACAGCGACGAAGACAAGCTTCATCAAAATCAAGCGAATGCTAATAAAATATGCCAGTGAGAATAGCAAACCAATGTCCTCTTGCAAGGCATCATACATTATTCAAAGTGTGCCCCTTATGGCTCCTTCTACCATCAACCTAATGTTCAAAGGCAAGCTACTTATCAATATGAAAAGCACATGTCTAATTCCCCCAAAACTTTATGCCATTACCAACCATCAAGAATCTCATAGGAAAGCACGGGGTATAGATGGCATCAGGGAAGAGTTGCGCAGCAAAAACGCATGCCACATCTGCGTTGTACGATAGTGCGACAAAATTCGGGCCGATTGGAGGGGGGGGGGGGGGTAAATCGGGCCACCTCACTTTACTCAATTAGGATGGGCGAGAGGGAAGGAATCTCAACAAATAATGTTCAACCACTGGTGGTGGCTCCATTATCTTCCCTGGTCCAAATTACCCCGCGTCCACCCAATCCTACATATTTCATATAGTTGCCTCAAGTTTTTGGAAGACGGAGGAGAGGCGTTTATTTTCTCTGGTCACTCCTTGGGCTAGGCTTTCCACTTGTCTTGTCATCGTTCTTCTTGCCTGTTTGCTGTGCTGTGCGCCCAGTGAGCGCAATTAGCGAAGGCTGCCCAACCCAGCGAGCCTGTCTTTTGTCTGTCCACTTCAACTGGTTCCTCCCTCCCTCCCTGCCTGTCCACTACTAACGTATTTCCTACAGGCGCTCAAAAACCAGATTATCCAACGCAATATCGATCGGCTTTCCGTCTTCCAAAAAGTTGCAGCAATATTACCTGAGAAGTGCTGGTGTCCAGCAATGTATCCACATTTTCCCCGGGCCCCGGCAGGTTTCTGATATTCCCGTCCGCGCCTTCTCCTTGCTTGCGCTTTATCACAACGGTAGAAGGTGCGGTGAGTGAATGTCCGGTCAGAGAATTTGAGGCACTGTCAAGGGTGGGGCTGGGCGTTCTCATTGTTTGAGCCAATTCGTCCCTGAAATTTCAAGAAAATCGTTGCAAACAAAGTTCTGCGGAGTGAGCGAGTACTAGTAATAGTACACTCAGAAGTCTTTTCTATGCTCTTCTATGTACATACAATACTACCCAACCCAACGCACATGTTCGAAACAAGCTTAGTTTAGGTAAAAAGGGACGGCTGTTTTGATGGGTGGTTGTTTGCTTTGTGATGGAGGTGAGCTGGATTTATGGGTGTTTCTGGTTTTGGATGGATTGTCTTCGGATTTGCAGATTTTTTTCCAGTGGAAAAAAAGGAGTTGCTCTTACAAGAAGCAAAGTGTGGGTGGTTTCGTTGAAGAAAAGAAAATGGTAGTTTATGGTCAGAAGGGTAAAAAATTTCTGATCGAAATGCGCAAAAAGCTAAAAGAGAGGAAAATCTTGACACCTAGCAAAGACAAAAAGCAGTACTTATGGTCAGAAAATTGGCAATCAAAATCGTAAGGAGAAAAAACCACCCTTATTACCTTATCTTCATACCATAATTTTATAGTATTATCTTTTCTTCGTATTATTATCTTCATTGGATTATCTTTTCTTCATATTATTTTCTTATCTTCATATTATTATCTATCTCTTCATCTACTACTCCCATCCCATTTTCACTTCCCATACTCTCTAAGTTTTCCAAATGAGTTTTGCTTGTCATACTGTTCAGTTCACTTTGAAAGTCAAGATGAGAAAATAAGGTTGTGTGACCGTTTACTTCAATGTTGTCCAATAAAGCAAGATGAAAAAGCTAGAGCAAAAAGCTAAGAGCTATAGCGAAGCTTTTGCAGTATTAAGAGGAAAAAGCAGTACCTATGGTCAGAAGAGTAAGAATTTTTTGATCAAAATGAGCAAAAAGCTAAAGGATAGGAAAAGCTTAACACCTACCCCGAGGAAGCCGTCATTGTTGTCAACAACTTTTACTTTTGTTGTCGGATTGTTGTCAGATTGTTGTCGGATTTTGTATGGTTGTTGTCGGATCCGACAACAACAGTACAAAATCCGACAACAAACCGACAACAAACATTTTGTACTGTTGTTGCCGGATCCGACAACAACCATACAAAATCCGACAACAATCTGACAACAAAAGTAAAAGTTGTTGACAACAATGACGGCTTCCTCGGGGTAGGTGTTAACAGCTAGCAAAGAGCAAAAATCATTTTTGATTAAAGATGGGGCCGCATAAAAAGTTTCAGGGTCGTGAAACATAAAATTACCCTCAAAATCATGTAGCCGAGCCCCTAAAACTCTGGTAGGTTCACTTGTTACATGTGCATAGAACAAAACACAATAGTTATTGCTGGTATGCTTTTGTATGGGAAGCAGCATCTGGCTTGAGTTTGAATTGCGCGCTCTTCTCTACATAAGCGCTGAATGGCTGGCTGGATTTTCCATCTGTCCGTCTTGTTTTACCGCACGCGCAAGCCGTAGCCTGACTGCCCGCATTTTGTTGCCTTCTCTCTCTCTCTCTCTCTCTCTCTCTCTCGCTTCGCTTCTTTTCTCTTCTGCCCGCTCGCCAGCCAGCCAGCACACAGGCAGCACATAGCACACACACAAGAGGCATGCAACAACATGACGTGACATGTTGCTTCTCTCTCTTTCGCTTCGCTTCTCTCTTCCGCTCTTTTCAAAGGAGCACTTGAAGAAAACGGCGCGCAGTTCAAACCCAAGCCAGATGCTGCTTCCCATACAAAGGCATACCAAGCAATAACTTTTGATTACTGTTGCATATGTGTGTAGTAAATGAACATACCAGCGTTTTAGCGGCTCTGTAACATAATATTAAGATATTTTGGTGTTTCTCGACCCCAAGTTTTTTTATGCGGCCCCATCTTTAAAATGACCAAAAAAGCTGAAAGAGAGGAAAAAGCTAAGCAGCAAAACAGAGCAAGAAGCTAAAAAGAAGATCAAAAACATAAAGACCTGCTCTGCTCTCAACAATTATCTTCATAGTATTATCTTATTTTCATACTATTATCTTCATAGTATTATCTTATCTTTAATTCTTTTCTTTCAATCATTTGGCAGCA
>JASAMW010007265.1:0-10602 GCA_030247985.1 Epsilonema sp. ZAB3_2
AAATAAACCGGCCACCTTTCCGGGCATGTAACTCTGGAACGACACTTGAGATTTTCATGCGATTTTTTATCTTGTAGCCAACGCTTTAACTGAGATCTGTACAAAATTTTAGCTTCGTACGCCCAGTGGAAGGTGCTCAAACACCTTCTATCTCCGGCGGTCAAAAACGAGGGTTTTTCTAACTGTTAGTGCCGATTTAGTGGTCTATTGTGCATGGGTCCAAGACATAATTAGTCTCGTAATGAAAAAGAAGTCCCAAACTGCTAGGAAATGTGAATCTCACGCAGTAACCCCAATTCCACCATAGCAAACGCATGGAACAGGGTATCTTGAAAAATTAAGGCCGAATTTTCCTCCATACTGAAGAAAAACGTCGATTTTGAACATCGAGATTCAAACCGTCGTAATTTCCGAAGTATGTGGACCAAACAGCTGAAATTTTGTACAGATCTCAGTTGAAGCCTTGACTACAAAATAAAAAAAAACCGCATGAAAATCTCAAGTGTCGTTCCAGAGTTACATGCCCGGAAAGGTGGCCGGTTTATTTCGGGACACTCTGTATATTGAGGACACTGGCCAATCTGGCTTTTTACTACGTGTTGCGTATCGTAAGCTGCACACAACCTCTCCATATCAAATAGGCCTAATTGTCAAAAATAAAATTGTAAAACCGCAAAAATCTCGATATCACAAATATGATTGCTGCACGCACGATGCCAGGTACCACCTATCATGGTGAAAAATTCGAAATAATATTAAAATAACACACCGGACTGCATTTAGAGAGAAAAACACACGTGCAACTTGACAAAACCAAGGTATACTGTAGCACCTGCTGAAAAAGAACAACGGAAACAGTTGCCTAGGTCAGACGACACAATATCAAATAAAAGCACGACCAAAAACAGCTGCCAATTTACAAGCCAAATGCACTCTGTCAAAGCAATCTGAGAGAAAGAAGATTCATGATCATAAAGCTGTCAATCCAATAATGGCATCAACATGACAAGAAACCAGACACGACTAATCAAAGAATCGACCAGATAAAAATGGTGCGTGATGGCATAAATGATGTAGTAATCAAATATCAAATAGGCCTATAGGTACTGGGCAAATCAATATTCTATGGCATGCGTTATTCCTACACTTCTGAATTTCCTTATGCATGAATACAGACCAATGTCTCGTACATACATACGTACCACTTCATGAACTCATGCGTAGAAAAGGTAGATTTCTTGATAGTAAAGCTTCTGTAATCGAGGCTCTATGCCACCGCTATTGAACAAAGATGGAATGAGCAAGCCAAATCCTCCATCGCAGTCCGATCAGACAACAGCCGATGAGCAAAGTGTAGGACGTACGCAGAAAGCCGCCTCTCGAACAGTCCGTGATGCCGAGAGACGTCTGAAACGCATATCACTAATACTAGGCATACAGTTAGCACATGCACAACACATCAATACGTTTCATAATGCGCTGCCTCTGCCTGCGCAAAATCGGTCACTCTTCTGCGCTCCCTCCAGGGTCTTTCTTTACTTGATCAACAGGCTCCGTCCTTTACTCGCCAAGTATCCGCCTATGTGCGTTCACATTTTGTTGTACTATACCACCAGATAGTTGGTGTACCTCGTTGATCCATACGCAGGGGGAGGGGGGTCGTCGATGTCTGGTGTCGGTCTTGCAGGTGCGCGGATCCACGACCTTGTCGGAGGCGTTCCAGACGAGACGGAAGCCGAAGTCCACGCGCGTCGTCGCCTCCGCGTCCATGTTGCACTTGGCCGCCTCGCACTCCTCCACCGAATTCAAGCGAAACGCCACCAGCACCAGATTCGTCTTCGGAACCAACGACACCTGCGGACGACTGCAAACACACACACACAATCAGAAAGCAAGTCACGCTGCGATTTGAATGACGATAGACTGTCCCAGAAAAGGGGCTTCGAATGACGATAGACTGTCCCAGAAAAGGGGCTTCGAATGACGATAGACTGTCCCAGAAAAGGGGTAATCTACCCTCCTTTTGGTCACCGTGCTTGACGCTATGCATACGCAAGGTCGCACGGCGTGGGTACGACTTGTGAAATGACAAGTTTTTCACTTATCAGTTCAATATTCGGGGGACAAGGTACAACCTCTTGAACCCCTCCAAAAATAAAAACATATGGTGACCCGGACGTAACGTCCGGTTTCCGGAGATTACTCCCTTTCTAACGCATCTATACATACGGTCAGTGAAACATCACTTTTCTCAGTTCTTTCAAAACCGCTGCCTGCCGTATCAACTCTCAGCTTAGAAGAGTAAGAATAGAAAACAATTAGCCGTTTGCAGAGTTCGAAAGTTGGACGCAATTTTCGACTCGACCCTGTCTGTACATAATAAACAGTACAGAACACATATGACTTACATGGTGCATCCGGATGAGCAGACGGTTCCAAAGAGGTCGGCGTCTCGCAGTTGGCTAATTTTTGCCGGATTCAACAGGTAGAAATAACTGGCCTTGTCACACGGAAGGCCTTCTGTCGCATCACCGAAAGACTCAGTCAATCCTATTAGCACACAACACACTTTGCACAAGTGATTCATACCATCAGCTGTATTCACAGGCTTGCACCTCACGTAAATCATACCTGACACTGGAGGCATGAACAAACCCGCCAACAAACTGACCACGCTGTATTCCGCAAATAGCCTATAATCACTACCATTACGTTCTGATCCTGATCAAGTCAGGAACGATACCGAATGACAGTAAATAGACGTAAGCATCGCATAAGCTTACATGAATAGTTCCCTCCATGCCCATTGCATGATGCGCAAAATGTTGTAGATGGGCTAAAACAGTTCCTGGCCGTGGACATATAATATATGCACAACCACGAACCAAGAATGCAATACGCTGAGTAATGCAAGTAGTACCTTCCCAGGTACTGCATGTACAGAGCATACATACGCTGTGAAGAAAGTGTGCTGGCCTTACGCTGAGTATGCGATGAGCGGAGCCAACTGAATCAAAGGAGCGTTCGCTGCACAGCGCCTGATAATCCACGTAAGTGAGCCTGCAACACATTCATTTACCCCATCACTAGTTTTTCATCTAGCACATCCATTACAGAATACAGTACAGTACCAACCAATAGGCAGTAGACGGACTTGTCGTACTTTTCATAGAGTCCCTTCTTGATAAGGCCGGCCATGACGTGCTGTTCGGCGGCGCAGAGATCGCCGAAGAACTGGCCGAGCTTGCAGTAGAACTTGTTGTTGAGTTTGGCGCCGGGCCTGAAGCAGCCGGCGCGCCCCAGCTGATTCATGCAGTCCAGATAGGAGTTGTTCTCGTGCGACGAGTACACCACGTAGCCGTGCTCGTCCAGCAGGAAACACCGCGCTTTCTCCTCCTGCAAACACACCCCCCACTACCTACAGTACATACTGTATAGATAGGCTGAGCAAGGTTGATGGCAGTGTACGTAAGTCAATCAGCCCGGCGTGCGACCCTTTAGTAGTTCTTGCTCTTTTCTTGGTCACTCCTTTGTCAGAGCCATTCGGTGGAAAGATGGAGTGACCAAGACCGTTGGCCGATCTTTTAGTAGCAGCGTAGTAGCGAGAATAGACAAGCGCCGGACAGCGGTCAACAGATATCGATTTTCCTTCACTATGTACGTAACTGCCAACTCAGCTCAGCCTATCTGTACATGTACATATTAGTGCAGAAGAAGGCAACGTACGCGATTTACTTCCTGCGTTATGCATACGTACAGTCCATACATACACCATACACTAACACAACACGGTTGTAACGTAGTGTTCTGTTGTATTACTGGCAGCTAACGGACTTATGCTCTTTACCGCGCAGACTCCTTGCGACACATCTTTGACCATGGCCGCCAGTTTGTCGTATATCATCTCCAGTCCAGCCACACCCACGGGCGCCTGCTGTCCTTCGGAATTCTGCAGAGTCAAGGAACGGACAGCAGTGAGCAGCAGCGATATCGTCTCGTTCCGTCCGTACGGCGTCAACTTCGCTTCGTTGTTGAACACGCGAGCTGCAACATATACAACGCACTTTCACCCTATGTAAATACACATACGTACGAACGAACGATCCTACAGTGCTAACTTGCGCGACCAAAGAACTTGTTATCCCACTATAACATGCTCTGTTCACTCGCCACTCATTCTAGAACTGACCCTAACCTGGTCGGTGAGTACGTACTGTATGTAATAGCTCACTCTTCAAATTCAGGTCAAAAAGGAAGACGTCCTCCTGGGTAAAACGCATGGCTCGTTTGTAGTAGGCTTCGTCCGGGCCTCTCGTGTGCGTGTGAATATAGTGCATGTAGTCCCTGCAAATGACAACTTTTGAGCACATTTATAGCCACACGTGTGACGACGGCGTAAAGCAATTCATATAGGAACGGTGGACAGTGGCCACGCAATACGCAACTGCGGACATCAGGATGCAGTGGCTCTGCGGCGTAGAACAGTCAGTCAACCGTTTCTTTATGAAATCCATGGGGCCTTACGGTTCAGTGATGCTTGTCTGTGGTGCGTCTGTCGTCGTTTCCGCTTCCGTCGCATTATTCGCATCCGGCCGCGGAGTCGTCGTCACATTCTGCTTGTCTTCAGGCCGCAGGAAAGTGCGACGGATGCCCAACGCCTCCAGTCCCACGTCAGCGTAACGAGTCAGCCCAGATTCCGTCGCGAAAAACACCAGATGAATACCGTTCCTGCACATAGTAAACACACAAACGCATAGCGGATTTTGCGAGCTGCCACCATTGTAGCATATCGTAAGTGAAATGGTGAAACAGCAATGTTAGCTAGTCACCTACCACATTCGTACATTACAGTTTTGGTTCCTTTACGACCCATGTAGGTCTATCACCCCACTGGATCTTACCGCCCAGCTATTTCGCTGACCAGTTAAGCTTTCTATCCCCAAAGTTCCACATACGGTCCAAACAGAATATGCACTACTGTACACTACATTACAGCGCTTTCTTGATTTAGTAAAGTACTATTGCATATCAAAACTGTACATGTGACTTCCCTGTGCTGACTGTACTACTAACTTAGCATCCATGGCGTGTTGCGGTATCCATTTGGAGGGTATGAATGCGGTGAGTTTGGCGTCGAAGAGGAGTCGATCCACCAGCTGCTTCCTCTGCTTGCACAGCTCCACCACTTCGCCCCTCTTCGCCATCAGCTTCGCGTACTCCCGAAACGCCGCCTCCCGCGTCTTGTCCCCGTCAGAGTCGTTCAACAGACAGTAGCGCCTGCAATACACAATGCCCCCTTCACGTATGCATCTACATAGCTGGGAACATTAGAATCAGGATATACTGCAAACACACACAGTACGAACGCGAGTTCAGTAGAATGTCCGCTGAGAAAAGACGGAGATTTCCGAAGTCGCGTGAAATGCAGTGTTCTGCTATTTTACGCAAAAAAATGCTTTCACGACTTGAGAATTCTCCGCATTCTATCAGTGCAAGCGTATGTAAGACGTTACCTACCAGGCAGGATGCAGTCTCCAATTACTACCGCTGAACCAGGCGTCGTCACCGCTGGTCTCAATCTCTGAGTAGGCCACTGCCACATCCGGCTTCACCCGGTATTCGCCAGTCGCAGGCACAGCGAGGCCGAGCCTAAAAAAAGAAACACAAGAACCATCAGCATGGATACAACTATTACTCTCTCCAACTAGAGCTGCCACGGAAACATGGAGGCGTTGTGAATTTAGACGGATTCTGCTTTCTGTGTAAACCTGTATCTCAATGGATAACTAGTAGGAATGTAGGAAAAAGATCGAAACATAGCCTTACGAATAAAGCGTTCCACTGACGCCGCGAGCATAGTAGCGATTCGTCTGCTTGTACACTCGCTTCTGCAAGAAACCAGCAACACATCATAATGGATAGAGTAATAGTTGTATCCATGCTGATGGTTCTTGTGTTTCTTTTTTTAGGCTCGGCCTCGCTGTGCCTGCGACTGGCGAATACCGGGTGAAGCCGGATGTGGCAGTGGCCTACTCAAGAGATTGAGACCAGCGGTGACGACGCCTGGTTCAGCGGTAGTAATTGGAGACTGCGTGCCTGCCTGGTAGGTAACGTCTTACATACGCTTGCACTGATGAGAAGTGTCAGAAAAACTACTCATCATAAAAGTTATTTTTTTTTGCGTAAAATGGCGGAACACTGCATTTCAGCGCGACTAGGAAATCTCCGTCTCACGGACATTTCTACTGAACTCAGCATTCCGTGTGTGTTTTTGCAGTATCCTGATTCTAATGTTCCAGTATATAATGCGTAAAAAGGGGCATTGTATTATTGCAGCGCTACTGTATGTTGAACGACTACTAGACGGGGACGAGATTAGGGCGCTTCAGAACTAGATCAAAGAGCAAAGTCGTGGAGCTGTGCAAGCAGAGGAAGCAAGTTGGGTGGATCGACTCCTCTTCGAACGCCAAACTCACCGCGTTGTACCCTCCAATGAATACCGCGACGCGCCGTGGAATGTGAGTTGGGGTGGTACAGTCAGCACAGGGAATTAATGTACAGTTTTGATATGCAATAGTACTTACTAAATCAAGAAAGCGCTGTAATGTAGTGTACAGTAGTGCATTCTTGTTTGGACCGTATGTGGAACTTTGGGGATAGGAAAGCTTAAGCTCAGCGAAATAGCTGGGCGGTAATCCAGTGGGTGATAGACCTACATGGGTCGTAAAGGAACCAAAACTGTAACACGAATGTGGTAGGTGAGTAGCTAACATTGCTGTTTCACATTTTAGCTTACGAATTACTGTACAATGGTGGCAGCTGAGAAATCCGCTATGCGCTGTGTGTTTACTATGCTGCAGGAACGGTATTCATCTGGTGTTTTTCGCGACGGAGAAGTCGGAAATTGACGTGGGGACCTGGAGGCGTTGGGCGTCCGGTCGCACTTTTCTGGGCTGAGAAGACCGAGCAGAATGTGACGACGACTCCGCGGCCGGATGCAATGCGACGGAAAACAAAACAACGACAGACGCAGCCACAGACAAGCGTGGTGAACCGTAAGGCCCCATGGATTTCATAAAGAAACGGTTGACTGACTGTTCTACGCCGCAGAGCCACTGCATCCTGATGTCCGCAGGTTGGCCACTCTCACCGTTCCTATATGAATTGCTTACACGGTCGTCACACATACTAGCTTCTAAATGTGCTCCGAAAGTTGTCATTTGCAGGGACTACAGTGGCTCCTATTCACACGCACACGACGCGGACGAAGCCTCCTACAAACGAGCATGCGTTTTACCGGAGGACGTCTTCCTTTGACCTGAATTTGAAGAGTAACTATACATACAGTACGTACTCCGCCCAGACCGGTTAGGGGTCCCGGTCTAGAATGAGTGGCGAGTGAGACAGGAGCATGTTATAAGTGGGAAGTGCCACGTTCTTTAATTATACACACAGTTTCGGCCGCCTTGTAGGATCGAGTCGTTCGTACGTATGTGTTATTATTTACATAGGGTGAAAGTGCGTTGTGCATGTTGCAGCTGCGCATGTTCCAACGACGAAGGTGAGCACCGTACGAACGAAACGACGATATCGTGCTGCTCACTGCTGTCCGTTCGTAGACTCTGCAGAATTCCGAAGGACAGCAGGCGCGCCGTGGTGGCTCCAAACTGGGAGATGATATACGACAAACTGGCGGCCATGGTCAAAGATGTGTCGCAAGGAGTACTGCGCGGCTAAATTAGTCCATTTCACTGCAGTAATACAACGTACGTTTACAACCCATCGTTGTGTTAGGGTGTATATGGTGTATGCATGGACGCTACGTATGCATAACGCAGGAACGAATCGCGTACGTTGCCTTCTCTTGCACTAGGTGTACATGTTACAGAATAGGCTGAGGCTTGAGTTGCGGTTGCGCGTACATAAGTGAAGGAAAATCGATATCTGTTGACCGGTGTCGCGCTTGTCTTGCTCTCGGTCTCGCTGTACTAAAAGATCGGCCGACCTCGTCCGCTCCATTCTTCCCACCGAATGGCTCTGAGCCGGAGAAGTGGCCCAAGAAAAGAGCAAGCTTCGCTAAAGGGTCGCACGCCGCGCTGATTGGGCTTACGTACACTGCCATCAACCTTGCTCAGCCTACGGTATGTACTGTCCATACATAATATATTTGCAGGAGGAGAAAGCGCGATACTCCTTGCTGGACGACGCGGCCTACCGTGGTGCTACTCGTCGCACGAGAAGCAACTCCTATCTGGAAGCTCCATGAATCAGCTGGGCGCCGCCCGGCTGCTCCACCCGGCGCCGAACTGGAGCGAGCCTCCTGCAAGTCGGCCAGTTCTTCGGCGATCTCTGCGCCGCCGAAAGCGCGCGTGGCCGGCCTTCTACGAGAGGGACTCTATAAAAAGTACGACAACTCGTTACTTTATTGCCTATTGTTGGTACTGTACTGTATTCTGTAATGGATGTGCTGATGAAAAAAAACTAATAATAGTTAAATGAATGTGTTGCAGGCTCTACGTGGATTATTGGGCGCTGCTCAGCGAACGCTGCTTGATTAGTTGGCTTTTCGCTCAGTGGGTGCTGCCAGCGCACCACGAGCACACTTTCTTCACAGCGTATGTATGCTCTGTACATGCAGTACCTGGGAGCTTGCATTACTCAGCGTATTGCATTCTTTGGGGTAATAACTTGCATATTTATATGTCCCGCGGCCAGACGGTTTGACCCCATCCTCCGACATTTTTGCGCATCATGCAATAATAAAAGGGAACTATTCATGTAAGCTTATGCGATGCTTACGTCTATTTACTGTAATTTTAGGGTATCGTTACCTAACTAATAGGATCAGAACGTTAATGGTAGTGATTATAGACTATTCAGAAATACACGTGGTCGTTGTTTGGCGGGTTTGGTTTGGTGCCTCAGTGTAGGTATGATTTACGTGAGGCTGGTACAACCTGTGAATACAGGGCTGATAGTATGAATCACTTGTGCAAAGTGTTGTTGCTGTTGTGATGGTGGGCTGAGATCTTTCGGTGCGACAGGGGAAGTTTTCGTGGGGCGGAGGCCAGTTATTTCTACCTGTTGAATCCGGCAAAAATTAGCCAACTCGAGCGCCGACCTCTTTTGAACCACTATCCTCATCCGGAATGCCACGTCGTATGTGTTCTGTACTGTTTATTATGTACAGACAGGGTCGAGTCGAAAAAGTCGGGTCCAATTTTCGAATTTTTTCAACATCATGCTTTACTATTCTTACTCTTCTAAGCTGAGAATTTGATACGGCAGGCAGCGGTTTTGAAAGAACTGAGAAAGTGATGTTTCACTGACCTAATGTATGCAAATTTAGAGGGGGAATTAATATCTCGGAAACCAGACGTTACGGTCCCGGTCCCGCCATATGTTTTTATTTTTGGAGGGGTTCAAGAGGTTCTACCTTGTCCCCCGGAATATTTGAACTTTATTCATTTTTGAGTCGTACCCACGCCGTCAACCTTGGTATGCATGACGTCAAGCGCGAGTAGAGACCAAAAGGGAGGGGTGGGCCCCGCCCCTTTTCTGGGAACATCTATCGTCATTCGAAGCCCCTTTTCTGGGACAGCTATATCGTCATTCGAAGCCCCTTTTTCTGGGACAGCTGCTATCAGTTCATTTCAAATCGCAGCGTAACTACAATTGTGTGTGTGTGTTTGCAGTCGTCCGCAGGTGTCGTTGGTTCCGAAGACGAATATCATATTCCATAGGCCTTTCGGTTGAATTCGGTGCCCAAAATCCGAGGCGGCCAAGTGCAACATGGACGCCGGAGGCGACGACGCGCGCGTGGATTCCGGCTTCCGGTCTGCCCGCTGGAACGCCTCCGAACAAGGTCGTGGGATCGCGCACCTGGAGCCGAAGGCGCCCAGGACATCGACGGACCCCCCCTCCCCCCTGCGTATGGTGGAGCGCGAGGGTACCGCCGAGAGCTATCTGGGTGAGTAGTGCGACAAAACGTGGACGCAGCGTGGCGGATACTTGGCGGGGGAAGGACGGAGCTGTTGGGTGGTGAGAGAGAAAGACCCTGCGAAGGAGGCAGAAGAGTGACCCGATTTTGCGCAGGCAGAGGCAGCGCGTATGAAACGTATTGATGTGTTGTGCATGTACTAATGTTTCATGCCTAGTATTAGTGAGGATATGCGTTTCAGACGTTATCTCGGCATCACGGATATCGAGAGGCAGCCTTCTGCGTACGTCCCCTACGCTTGCTCCATCGGCTGTTGTGTGCAGATCGGACTGCGATGAAGGATTTGAGCTGCTCGGTCCCCAGGTATTCCCGAATAGCATCACATCAGCCTCGATTAGGAGAGGCTTTACTATACAAAAATACTACCTTTTCTACGCATAGTTCATGAAGTGTGGGGTACCGTATGTATGTACGAGCATTGGGGTCTGTATTCATGCATAAGGAAATTCAGAAGTGTAGGAATAAGCGCATCCGTGGACTGTTGATTTGCAGTTATAGGCCTATTTAAAATATTTGATTATTACATCATTTATGCCGTCACGCACCATTTTATCTAGTTTTACGATATTTTTGCACGTTCTTCGTTCAGTTACGTATTGCTC
>JASAMW010007266.1:0-12020 GCA_030247985.1 Epsilonema sp. ZAB3_2
TGCCGTTGCATGTAGGTAGTTACGGAACGGACACATTACATTTTATTGTCTAAGCCATAGAGTAGAATAAAAGTATGTACTATCGTATGCTTCTCAAGCACCCAGATAGGAGTCACCATCTAAAATATAGCATCCGTTTTTGTAGCCTCACTATAGTTATGAATTATCAGGGAGAACCGATGGGGTGAGGTGAGTGCCATTTTGATGAGAGTGGGGAAGACGTTTTGATGATGAAGACAGTGGGGGCGGGGAGTTATGAGTAACACCATTTGAAACGCCATTCGCGGTGGTGGTGGTGGTCACAGTGCATGGCAGACCATTTTGAGCTGATGTGTTGGCTTTTGTGTAGGATACAGTATCCGTTGAACTGGGTTCGCCGTTTTGCGAGGATCTGTTCTTAGACAAGTTGATTGAAGCTCTTTGGGCGATCACTTCATCCAAACTAGCGAGAAAGGAATCATCAGCGAGATCATAGGCATTTTCCCAAGTAGCCTCTTCCTGGAAAGAAACAGACGTTGGTCGGTCTATACACTACACTACCATTGTACCTCCAGATTTCGAAGCAATGCTCATCTCTGTGAGCTAACTGCTAACCTTGGCAAACTCGGCTGGGTTGTCAATGTAATGCAGTGAAATATTATCCCAGCCGACATCCTGAACCGTGTATATGGAGTGTTCTGGTAGAAGCACTGCCCGTTTCCTTCTCCAACACAGACCAATGATCACTGAAAAATAGGCGAAACTGTCCCGTCTCGTTACGTAATACATAACTCCTGTTTGCACAGTAAAGATGCACATCCAAGTAGACAGCAAAACTCTTTGGAGGTGCTTTTCTTCTTCGACCTTACCAAGAACTGATAAGATGGCAAGTCCAGCTCCAGTCATGCCCAGTACATAATCCACCGGCACATGAAATGGTTGAGTTATGTTTCTCAGACCAGGTGTTGTCGTATTTATGTCACTTTCCATGTACAGCAAGGAGTTGTCCACTGATCTTCCATAGATGTGTTGAGTAAAATTAGTATTCGAATCTTCGTTCATTGTTACCACTCCAGGTATCAGCGCTGATTCATTGTAGTCGCTGGAGCTCGCAATGGCCTCCGAGTAATCTTCTGTTGTTTCAATTAGCTCAGCTGAAGGGAAAGGCGAGGTAATGACGTCTGTCCTGTAAGTGGTTGGAATGACATCGACATCTCCCAAGTGTTCGACGGTGTCATTATTTTTTGCAGACATGATTTCATCAGAAACAGTATTGCTATCCATTCAATTTTGAAAGAAACGCTGAGATCAGGAAATCGTAAAATGGCTGAGACGTCCAACGTATCATAATGACTCATAACATCCCAGGGTTTGACGCCCAGTATCGGTGGTTTTCCACGCGCAACAGCTCAGTTCAGGTAAAGTGCGAGGTACTCGGGAACTGAAAGAGTTAAAGGTAAACAATAATTTAAGAGAGCAGAGCTTTTTGCCTTTTAGCATTCAGCTTTCAAGGATGTTGTACACTCTCATACCGTAAGCTTGTCACTTCGGCGCTAAGCTCTCGACCTATCACGACACGTCAAGATCTCAATGTGAATGCAAAGTGAAGAAGCGACAAGTGATGTCGGACAAAAATTTTCCGCTTTAATTCTCAAAGTCCCTCGGGAGATTTTTTGGTACCGCCATCGTTATCTTCCTTCCTTCAGCACATCAGCCGAAAAACCACGGCAATCTTTTTGTTTGTCGGAATTTTCACACTTGACTGACACATTTTGAAGTTTTGACAGGACAGAAAGAGAAGAGGCCACCATAGCCAAAAAATTGCATGCGCTGGCGTAACAATTATCGAATTAGTTTTCGTCATTTGCCTCTTTCTTTTGCGCTATCACACAACTCCAATCTACATCAAGAAGAACAGGTAGCGCTGCCGCAGCGTGCGTACCGAATCGTCCGACAAGTACAGTAAAACCTACGGTAAACAGCTGCTGAAACTATTGTACCTATTTCTTGAAGCTGCAAAAATACGTACCAAAACAACTTCTTGAGATATGATTCCCAAAATGAAAATATTTTTGTCTAAACTACAGCACAGTGCTACGTGTGATATAGTACGCATGTACGTACGTACATGACGCCTACGAAAAGCTCGACTTGAGCTGTTGACATGCGCTTGAAGCTTTTCAAGCTAGCTTCAACGCTTCGTACCGTAGCTATTGCGTATCAGCAGTACATAGTGATAAGAAAATATCACGCGTTTTCGCAGGCAATCTTCGATTTCGGCTCCTACTGAGCGGGGAAATACGCTACTACCCTAGATGTACAGGCGACGACATTGTACCTTGAGCAGATTTGATCTGAGCCCGTGCGGGGCGCTTGCTTGTCCGGAAAATCGAACACGGCCTTGAAATTGGAAAGCGCAAGCGCACACAGAAGCGCCAAAGCAAATGTACATTATAAGCTGCTACTGACAGGGCATTGCGCCGTCGTGTAAAAATAGGCTCACGAAGCTTAATGCTGACACACTGTCCCTTTCGTCTATAGCTTATTATTCAAGTCAGGCTTATCGCGTGAGCAAATGCGCACAGGTAACAAAACGGGGAAATATCCTGGTTTGCTTTCCCAGCTTCCAGTACGTAGCTTCCCTTTGCTAATGTTTCGCTGACCAGGCCAGGTTATACAGGGTCTCACATCCCCCCAAACCCCCTTCGTATTACAATAGATATCAAGCTGCAATTTTGTCCCCAAACGGTGTTTTTGTGTTTGGGTAGGCCGTGTGGTTGGTTGGCTGTTTTTTTTTTCCGCGCTGAGCTGGTTTGGTTGTTTTTGCTCGGGTGCTGCTCATCAACATGCATGGTGGATGGCTGACGTCCCAGTCCAGAACGCAAATATTCAAAAAACAGGCATTTACTGCCCAAACAGCCTTCAAGGGGCTGTCAAGGCCAAAGAGGCAACATTTCAAAAAAAAAGCGCCAAAATTTAAACCCATTTTCTCCCCTCCCCCCTACCCAATTTTCCCAAAATTTCGGCTTTCTGGAGACAAAATTTTAGCTTGATTCTACTGTAATACGGAATATAACACATAAACCCCCCCAAAAAAACCCATACGCAATGCAGCGGCAGCAACACAGCACCTGAATTACCACGTGCTGCGATTTTTTATGTGCACTCGAAATTGCTACTGGTTTCAAAGCGTGCGGGAGGCCCTCAGTCCCGCCAGGGATGGGAAAACATACATAGACGCATGTACGTACATAAGAGTAGGGTGCAATATTATGTACTGTAGTTGGTACGACCAAGAACAAACACAAGCCCCGATGCCCGATGTTGACATATTGAGAAGGGCGGAGATGTGAGAACAACCTACCTTCCATCCGACGCCACCGGGAAGGAAAAATTGGAAATCCGACCAGATGCCGTCACATTTTCATCAATTTCACAAATCCTCAAAATTAGGCTACAAAGGAGCAGGAAGTTAGACTTTTGCAGTCGCCTTTGCCAAAATAAAGATCGACGCCGTGACCGCCCTGCACGACAAATCCATGAAATTATAGCCTATCGAACGCGCAAAAAGCGATGAAAACTCGTCCCTTTCATTGCGGAGATGCCTGAGCCGAAGTGAACTTTAATTCAAGTGAAATTATTACTTCTGAAATTGGTAAGTCTGAACTTGCAGGTCTTGTGAGCACCTGTGTAGTCTATCTGAAACGCCGAGCGAAAGAAAGCAAGACCGACGGGCAGGCCAGGCGGACCCTTACATTCAATATTTGGTCTTCATCTTTATTTTGTTGTATCACAAGAAAGGATTTCAGGGACACCTTTTCGAGATGGACACTGAACGTAAGTGAATCATGGCACGTCGTTATTTTGCCAATGATGACAATGACACATCGCATGACTGGAAAGGTAGGACTTCACAACATAACGTCGTTTCTTTGGGCATTATTGGGGGCGGTAAAATAAATATCTGGCTGACATCTGGCTGGGGGTGGCAGGCAACATCCGCGATGATGCATCTCAAAGTCGTGCAGAAGAACAAAGAAACAACAAAAAAGAAAGATGAAGATTTATTCGGTTGACAGGTTTATGCCGAAGGAAACAAAGCAGTAGTATTGTAGTGCTGCATTTGCATCTATTCCACAACCTGTCTTCTACTGAAAGATGCAACATTATAAGAAGCCGCCATACGTTCAAGGCCCATGCAGAGAGAGACGGGCAGTCGTTAATGATTGGATTTTCATTGGAAGGGGCGTAGCTAGGTTAAATCGTGCTGCGTAATTTAGATTTGATAAAAAAGTTCACCATGGCCACGCTCCAGGCTCCAGTCCAAAACAAACTCAGCTCAGACTGTTGATGACAAGGTTAGCATTGGAATTGAAGCTGGTCTGATGAGATGACCATATACAATTTGTACCTATTTGATAGAAAAGGCACTTGTATTTTCTACAGGGAATGGAAGCGAGAAAAGCATACGAGGATGGCCAAGGAAGAGGTATGCTGCATATGCATTGTTTCGGTCCACCGCTGGTAGTGATACGCATGTTTGGCGATAATAGGCGACCAGCCGGCGCTTGTTGCAGGAATTTAAGCTCATGTATGGCATGTTGCTGTCTTTACGGTCGTTCTCATCCAAGCTTTCTCCCGTTGATAGGTATGCAAGCGCCAGAGATGGGCCAGTGAACAGCCAGGGACTCGAACCCTCCTGGCCCATTGCCAACAGTTTCGAGAACTCTACCAGCTGAACTACACAGTAGATGGAGCAAAATTGTGCAAAACTCGCTCAGTCATATGTGTCTCATGAGGCACAGCTGTTCACACTTGATGCTATGCGTACATTTGTTTGTACCTGGTGATCCGCACCTGTTGATGTTGATGCTAGAAGTACAATACCTAACATATGTACACGTACAGACTAGTTGCTTACAGAACCATTCATCACTTTTTAGCAGGCAAACTTTTCGATGCTTTCAAACATCTGGTCACAAGCTGACGCATTTAGAAACGCCATCTGGGCTCAAAATGGTGATGAATTCTGATCGTAATGCCGCGGGAATTTACGAGCTGCTGCGCCAGATATATTCACAGGTTACCAGTGTTAAATCTTTCATATACTACTCTACATACATGTACGTACGTATGTCGTATGGTATGGGCTATGCACCAGTAAGTACGGTAATGTAATTTCTCATTGCAGATTTACGTTGAAAGCATAGTGAAGAATCCAATGATTGAGCCAACGACGGAAATTACAAGTGAGCTTTTTCGAAATCAAGTGGATGACTTGGTACAAAAACATTCCAGCTTTTCATGAAAGAGGCAAACTACTCACATGGGCCTATGTGTTACATATCGTATGCTACAAATGCTTGAACTGTCTACTGTACCTATAAAAATGTGAACATTTTTTGATAAAACATTCAATGGAAAATAAACTCTATCTTCAAGTGCATGCAACAATACATTAGCTCCCAAAAACGTCAGTAACTTTGTCGGCCACATAACACAATAATTCTGAGATTCTGTCGAATGGATTGAATAGATCACTAGCACCACTTGTTGGACAATCTTCCAGTACTGCTGCAGCATTTTTATAAGAAAGCCACACAGAGGCGTCCTTGAAGCAAAGGGTGCCACCTCCACGATCAAATTGCGACTCTTGACGATTGATATCACCAATGCAAATCCATGGATCCCTGGCACTGCTGGATACGGCCCATTTGGAATGATCCTTGCTGCTCGTGAACTGGATTTCATGTGGTGATAACTGTCGCAAGTTGTGAACTTGATACTCTCTATCACATTCAGATGCCAAATCTCCTGGACCATTCAGCCAACTCTGGACCATCAGTGATTCCTGCAGCGATGGTGCCACCAGGTCAACGTACAAATCTTTATTCCATTTTCGATGTTTGGCAAAGTTCGTGAACACCCTTCCTCCCTGGGATGTGAGGCTGACGCGCCGATTGAAGGTGCCCTTTCGAGCGCTTTTTCCTGCCAACACATCTGACAGTTTTGGAAACTTGCGGGCCAGATGAGTTGGCAGATTGGAGTCATAGATGGTTGGTTGGTACAGGTACAACTGATCAGCTGCAATATTGAAATCAAACTGATTCCTTTGCAATGAACGTAAGTTCGCTGATACCGTATTTTTGGGTGTATAGCCCCGGGGCTATACAAATATCGAGAGGTCTGATAGGGGGTTATCACCAGGGGGATATATACGTACATACATGAGGGGGATAAATGATAAGGGACTAAATTTGTTTTTTGAGAGGTGTGTATACGCATGTTTTTGAGGTCAAAAGCACAGGTGTTTTTGGGCAATAACAAATTTGCCAATTTCGAACTAATACTGTTTGTGTCGCATGTTGCATGCCTACCAATTATTCCCAGGACTGAACTGGTATCAAATGTGACGCACAAAAATGACTGGCCATATCTGGAGCCAGATCCTGGGTAGAAGTAGCTTTCCTTATCAGGGAATCGTGGCACACTGTGAATTAACCAGAACCCAGAGTTTCGATTGAACAGTTGTACCCCCTTGGTATGACCACGATAGGACTGCACACTGCCTTTGGAGGGGTGGTCATTGTATAGTAAGCGGTATGCGTTCTAAAAAAAATTTGGAATGTAGAGTACCATTGAAGCTTTCTCCATATTTTTTTCCCATCTAAAGCTTAATCATTAAACCTTGTGTCTGGATCTGTACAACTGTTTGATCGTGTACGCTAATGCATGACCAGAGGAAGCGTTGATGGATTTTCTGCTCAGGTGCCATTGTGATGACTCTGAGTCCATGTACAGAAAGCCTAAGCCATCCTGCACTAGTTTACTTGGATGCTCATTGATGTCCGGCAATTTATAGATTAGGAACCTGTCAACAGAACATACCTACAGTATGTACACAGATCGACTTGCTACAGTAGTCTGTGCTTATTTTTATTTTTAAAAACATACCAATCCACTGCGTTGCCGCGCTCATTCTTGCAGGACAGAGCCGCTAATGCGTAGTTGAATGGCAGCAGCAGAAAGGCCACCACTGGAAGGTCGGATAATCCATGTGCAAGGAAATACATTTGGTAGGCCTATGCCATTTTAATTAAGAAATTTAATTTTTCAGCAAGCATTAACCCTCTTCGAAATCCCAGGCGTCCGCTTGTCCGTGGACACCCGGCGGAGGGGGTTCCCCCTTTCCGGGGGGGGTTTTTTTTTAGAGAAAAAAAAGAAAAAAGTGCCTTCCTTATTTAGATTTAAGTGGAAGGGGGGGAACTCTTTTTTTTTAAGGAATTTTTTTTTTTTCCCCCCTACTGTACAGGGTGTTCATTAAATCTTAAAAAAAAATAAAAACATTATTTCGACTCGAAAACGCGAATAGCTTATAGCTTTTGACGATGCGAGAATTTTTAAAAAGTCATGTATGGCAAAGTTGCTTATTTTTTGAATACGCACAAAAACGAATAAAAAAAATTTTAAATTAACACCAACCCAAAAAAGTGTTGGCCATTTACAACTTTCAAAAACACAGTAGGGGTAAAACATAAACTAAAAACCCCCCCAACCCAATAAATATATAATCACCCGCGTGAGCACGAAAAAAAGAAGCCTCCCGTACTGAAGGTGATCACGCGTGAGCACTTATGAGCACCTGAGCTCATAAAAGTCGGCCGAAGTGCTCACGCGTGTTGACCTATGCTCACGCGTGGTGACCTTCAGTACTGGCTCTTTCCCAGGCTTCTTTTTTTCGTCTCACGCTATCACCAATAAATGGAGTTGGCAGGCTATTCAGTACTGGTTAAATTAAATTTTTTTTGATCCAGTTTTGTTCGTCTTCTAAAACTGAGCAACTTTCCATACATAACTTTTTAAAATTCCCACATGGTAAGAAAGTAATAGCTATGCGCGTTTATTTTCATCTCCAAACGCGCATAGCTATTACTTTCTTACCGTGTGGGAATTTGCATGCGTAATGTATGGCAAAGTTGCTCAGTTTTAGAGACGAACAAAACTGGATCAAAAAAATTAATATATCCCCCCCCCCCTATTTGAAAGTCGTACATGGCCAACACTTATTATGGTAGGGGTTAAATTAAAATTCTATTCACTTTCTCTTCAAAAACAAGCAACTTGCCCATACATGTCAAATTCTCGCATCGTCAAAAGCTATAAGCTATAAAAAAACCAAACAAACAACACGCCTTGGATAAGAGACGTCCTGTAAAAAAAAAAACTTAGGATTATAATATGTTATTTCCACGGACTGCTCTGCAGGAGGAATTCTAGATCTCGCAAGTACAATTTTCTTGAAAGGGCCGCCCATGGCCTATAAGGCCTATGGATAAGGCGTCCTGTGCCTTCCACGCACAGGTCCCGGGTTAGAGTCACGCCAGCTCGATTTAGGCACCTGTCGTCGGCAAGGCGAATTCAATTTGGGCGGTTCCTTGTCGGTATTTCCTAAGCCCCTACGTCGCCTTTTGAGGGGACGCGCCGCCGGTATCCATCCATCCCTCGAGGCTGGCTCTGTCCTCTGCCTTACTGTAAAGGTTCGTGTATAACCCCGTATCGAATATACCCCTGCCCATATTGTATGTGCAACGTATGTAACCCCTGTTTATTGCCTTGTGCTGATGCTGAATAGTTTATTTATACTTCGATCGGGTAGTATCCGCAGAAAAAAGCTTATTGAGGGAGGAGGTTCAACTGCTGATGAAGAATATGTAAAGAGCGATATCCAAGTGTTACATGTTTTTATGTTTCGCCGGGACTATACAGGTATGGACACTTGTGTGCTAATAAGCATCCTTATCGTATTGTCTATGTGGATGCGGCGTGCCTTCTTCTCTGTCGTCACTGTCGTCTTCCTCATCTCTCTGCGGATTCTTGCTGGACGACTCCCCATGATCCGGGTATCCGCTGATGACATGTGAACGGCCGCCGTATTTCTTCTCAGTCACCAGCGGAGGCAGCCTCACTTTCTTCACAGGTTTCGGTTCGGGCGGCGCTTCTTCCTCTTCCTCTTCTTCCTGTCTCGTATCAGCCCCTTCCTCGATTTCGCCAAGCAAGCGACTCTTGTGATGCTTCTTCTGAAAAGATTATTGCCGCCCACATTCTAAATCCTAGTCTTTAGAAAGATACAGTAGCCGGCGATGGTCCACCAATATACCCGATGCTTTTTGTGTTTCCTCTCTTTGTGTCGACGCTTTCTCTCTGCATCCAGTTCCACATTGTTCAAGTCGATTTCTTTCTGATCCATGGCGCTATCAGTCTGCGTCTCCACTTCTCTGGTGATCTGGGTGCCCCTGTTTGTCTAAAAGATGTCGACCGCCATTCCAACCTGAATTTACGTACCTACCTTACCAGCGTATGGATATCCACAGCACGTGCAAAGTTGTGCTCTACCTTATTCGGCTTCAGAGCTCTTTCCGTGGTTGAGATTTTGCTGGGAATGTAGGGATGAGTAGGTGGGAGTAGAGTCGGAGATATGGGACGCAAGCTTCTCAACTGAGCGCTCGACAACTCAATTTTCACCGAGGGCTCCATTGGAGTGGACGCTAGCCAACTAGGATCAGCTTCCATTGAGCTTTTCCACTTCTGTGATGATAAACGACAGAAAAGTCACTATACCTTAACCTACATAATAAATGTACCTTTGTGTGTACTGTATGTACCCTACCTGCTTCAACGTTTGTCCGGGGGATGCGAACACTGCATTGATCATCCAAACTGGAATGAAGAGCAGTGGAAATATGCTGAGAAACCAGCCGAGCACTCTGGCCCAAGCATCGACCGTATAGTCGCCGGAGGATGGCGTTCGCCAGGTGGCGCATGAGGAGATCCAGAGCAACTACACATGTATTACACTGCACATAAGGGTCACACGTGGTTCCATCCACCTAGATGCCACAATTTTTATCTGACATTGTATATTGTGTAGTAGTAGAGTGAGGCAAGCGTCAGATGGCTTACAAACAGCACGTTTGGAATTAGTCCCGTCCAAATAATGCGCCAGTTCCAAAGGCAGCGATGGGACACAGGTTCAAATGAGGCGAACATGCTGTGCAGGTCGCCTAGTAATCGCTTCACCCCTGACCAACGAACAATAATTAGTCAGCAAGTCAGCTCACACACAGACAAGACACATAAAAACTGAATCATATCGTATCTATAATTTATCATTCCCCATTACCGTAAATCCCAGCGATGGTGCACAGCTCCAACAGGGCCAGAAGTAGCATGTGCCATCTTCCAGTGTAATTCTCAAATAGTAGCTGCACGTAAAGTCCTGACTGCAACCAAAGCCAGACACCATGATAAAATCACGTCACTTCATACATACGTAATAACTTAATGCCAATACAAAACCCTACATAGATAATAATATTATTTACGCAACTTACACTGCTGATGAATCCCAAGCCGATAAGAAAGGCGATGCTGACAAAAGCCAATAGTAGAGCAAAACGGATGTGGATGAGTCTTTGCGGGTTCACATCCACAATGCTGATGACAATGGTTTGGACTATCCAAAATAATGTACCCATCATGAGAAAGATGGCGGCAAGGTAGAACAATGTGGCCCACACGGCGCCGGCAGAGAAGAAGCCGAACGCCTGTGCCACTCCAACGAACACCAAACTAGGCCCTACAAACAGTTGCTGCGATAGTAATTCCGGGAATAAAATAAGATTTCAAATGAAGATATCCAAGAAAAATGCGTCGACGTACTACGCGGCGTACCCACTACTGTTCATGCCTTTACATACATCGAGCCATGGACACGCCGAGCGCACGCCCAGCTCATGTCTTCGATGTAAATGAGCCATTTTAGTGCAGTTCAATGTAGGTACAGTACACCTATGTGTAGGACGACCTGAAGCAACCATGGTCTCCACAGACACATGGATATTTTTGGCAGTAATGCCCAGCAATGCGCACGGAACCAGAGCGTTGAACAGCGAGCTAAGCAGACAACCGATGGGTGTCACGAGTGCGTCCTGAGCAAAGTTCTCGTGTCTCTTGCAGAAGCTGCCAACGGTAAGCACGGTGCCCCAGGTTGGGAACAGCAAGTAGAAAGCCAAAAGGGCTGCTTCACCCCACAGCTGAAATTGCGAAATTAATACCGTCGGTATCTGGCAAACCTTATACGGGATTTTATCTGTCTTTCTGACTCGTGAGGGATAATTTGGTTGCACGTTACCTTGATATCACGAAACTGGACCCAGTTCGGTTGGAAAAAGAGCAGCAGGCCATTTTCACTTCCAGGTACCATCATGACTCGAATGAAGATGGCGAAGAAAAGCATGTAGGGCAAGAGCAGTGTCACGTATGAGATCTGTGCAGGACTAATAGACAGGTTATTTTAGTTTTCCAATACACTATCGAGTGATCGTGATCGACCGTTTCAATTCGTGAGAAAAGATGGACACTGCCCCTCACCTTGACTGCCGATTTCGCTCCTCTGATCAAGCATAGAGCGACAAAGAGCCAGGCGATGATCAAGCACAGCAACAGCTTCCAAGATGGCGATCCTGTAGCACTGATTCCACGAGATAAGCTTAACGTTGCGTGACTGCAACAGATTTGTGGTTTAGGTGATATGAAATGGTCAAACATGATTGAACATTGATTGACACGTTAGAGTTCGAGTTGCAGCGACTCATTACTGAAAGTATTCCTCTGCTGGTAGTTTCCACACATGCGGAAAGATCAAGGGATTCTGAGTATCATTTGACACTGGATGGCCGTACTTGTACAGTAGCGTGCCGTTCTGGCAAGACGACAGCGCTGTAGCCCCAGTACAATTAGGACCAACGATGGAGCAAGCTGAAAACAATGAAAAACCAGTGGAAAAGCACAAAGGACCCTCTCCATACTTGAAAATGATGCTTTACCCTTGGTATGGGCAAAGCCAAGCTGGTCACAGGTTGTCCAGACTGGACGGATGTCAGAGGTGAAGCAGGATCCAACTGAGACACCAAAGTAGAACAGTAGCCAACAAAGAATGACACCATAGTAAACGCTGACCAGAAACGCGATCGCCAGTGCCG